>OMNN01052993.1:0-13056 GCA_900302755.1 Chromis chromis
GGGGGGGGCACGAATTAAATTACCGTAATGACCATAATGGCATTGTCGTTGTGCTTTACAGCCAATATGGTGTCATTACGGTAATTTTATGGTTTCATTTGGGGCACGAATGAACGAATGAAATTACCGTAATGACACTATATTGTGTCATTACGGTAATTTTACAGTAATTTCATACAGTGGATTCCTGGGGGGGCACGAATGAAATTACCGTAATGACACCATATTGGCTGTAAAGCGCAACGCCTCATCTTTCAGAAGTGCGCTTGCCCAAATGTGTCGCTAATGACGCACTAGGACTTAAAGGGTTAACATATAAGGTATGAATTAACACAGAAGAACAGAAAACAGAAAAACCCAACAATCCAAAGTTGCTTTTGGATTCCCTATAAGCAAGCAGTCAGCGACAGTGGGAAGGAACCAAAAAACCCCTAGGATAGGGAGCGGGGGTGAAAAAACCTCCGACAGAACCAGGCTCAGGGAAGGCGGCCATCTGCCTCGACCGGTTGGGTTGGGAGTGGGGATGAAGGGGGATGGGATAGCAGGAGAGGTTGGGGAGGGGATGGCAGGACAGCCGGTGGTAAGGCCAGCGACTGCAGATCAGAGATGTGTACAGTCGTGGCCAAAAGTTTTGAGAATTTTTGGTCAATGCTCAAGCGGCGGGTGGACAAACAAAAACCCACAAATTCTGACAAATTATTAATTAAACTGATTATTCATATTCCTCGGTCAGGATGTGGTCCAGAAGTTGATTGACAGCATGCCAGGGTGAATTGCAGAGGTCTTAAAAAGAAGGTAACCACAGCAAATATTGACTCTTTGCATAAACTAAATTTATTGTCAATAAAAGCTTTTGACAGTTATGAAATGCTTGTAATTATACTTCAGTATACCATAGTAACATTTTACAAAAAGATCTAAAAACACTGAAGCAGTGAACTTTGTGAAAACTAATTTTGTGTCATTATCAAAACTTTTGGCCACGACTATAGCTCCAGATCCAGATTCATCTGCGGAGAGAAACTTTTGATACAGTAGAGTGTGTAGAATAGTGAGGCAAAAATATACAGTAATGTCTAATTGGATCAAAGGCTGTACCTGTACGCTTCTATCGTCTCACAACATACAGAGTTGTCAGGTTTATACTGGACATTAGAATTATTTGTGCGTTTCCCTCAAACCCCTGCTGGGCTCATAGACTGCTGAGCTTCATGTGGATGTTTTGAAAATATCGGAATGAAAATATGTGGGATGTATCTGCAGCCAGAGAGCATTCACACCCAGCAAATTGGGAGCCTCGGGACTGAACTAAATACCACAGTTCACGCTCAAAACGCTGACTATAAAAGCATTACCCGCAGTCTAAAGTAGCGCTCATATTCAGTATTCTTTTATGTTGTCAACTGGTTTGAATACCAGAGAAAACAAATGCAGTAAGCGCTTGTCATGCTTTGCTAAAATTACAGGGCATGAAATTAAATTTGGTGTGCATCATCGTCACTGCATTGCACACAACACCTCGGTCATGTTCAAGTGATGGATGTCACACGTTCTCCGGCTTTCAAAGAAATGACACCAGGGCTTCACACCGCCGTGGTTCTTGCTGTGAAACTCTACACCTTCTCAGGTATGTACAGAATCTGTGATCCAGAACAGCAGCTGCACTGTCTAGGGAAACCATCTAGTACACATGTTGATCTTGCAGATATAAGGAAGCATGCATATATGAATATTTTAGTCCCTCTGAATGAGCGGTCAGTAAACATGTTACATAATATTCTATCAGCAGGGTCTTATTTCAGTGGCGGACATAAACACTCTTTTCCATTACAAGCTTAAAGGCTGTCGTGTTAAAAGGCGACAAACTGTCATTCGTTTTATGTCCAAACAGATATATTTTCTGGTGCAGAACATGTTTGTTAATGAATCTTTGTTCGTTAGGCGCAGCAGGTTTATGGAAACACTATTACTGTCAATCAGTCATCATTACAAAATAAGCATGTTGTGCATTAGTTATTAAGAAAGCATCTAAAAGTCTATAAGTGTATTCTTGTTAGTATCTGCGGTGAGGAAATGTTCACGCTCAGGATTGTTTCCTCCATTAATTTGATGCATTTGACCAAATTAAAGCTGTGCCATTCAAACATGCCATTTTAAAATCAATGGTAGAACTCAGGCTCACTGTACATCAGTGTAGTACAGTACAAGTACCAGCAGTCTTAATTCTGTCACTGAACAAAAGCACCGCAACATTTATAAAAAGGTAAACTGATGTAACGTTGTCAGATGACGTGGGTACTTTCGGTGGAATATCTTTTATGTGGCCGGCAGAAGGAATGAGTCAGTTCCTGGTCTAATTGCAGTACTCCATCTAAATTATCCTCAAGAATATACTGTGTAATTTAAAAATAAGTATACCTCTGTGCTATTTATTATAGTGATTGCAATACTTAAGGCCAGTGTACTTTTCTAAACTTTTCTGTTATAATGCATAAAGTGCAGTCTATAGGAGTTTTGGAGTAATAACTACTGTACTGCACTAACCAGCACTAAGTAACTGCTTTAATGTGTCATCAGAAAAAAAATCTGAAAGAAATTCAATTTAAATTAAAATGCGAAACAAAAATAAGACTTAAATATTTAATTTGTGATCATCAATTGATGAAAAATGTGATTAAAACAGACTTGTTGAATAAAAGTTAATACATTATGATTGCCTTAAATGTCCTATTAGGTGAAATTTTCTTTTTATTGTGTTTTGTAGTTGTTATAAACTTGGGAGTGTAAAATAAAAGCTGAAGAGGTTTAATTCTGCCATTTGTTAAGCTCCCTATACAACTAGATAACCTCCCAGCTTTACAAGTCTGTAAGAATTTTACTAAAAAGTGATTTTCCACCTGATGACCCAACAGTCATCTGGCTCAAACTTGGTCTAATCCTGCCCTTTAACTGCCTGGCACCTCCAGATGAGCCATTAAGATTGAGCAGCTGCTTTAAAATCTGCCAGACTTTTAATTTTGTTTTGCTTCTGCTTACTCTAAAATATCTCAGCCATGAATAAAGAACACCAAACGTTCAGCTGCTGGCTGCAAGAGTGAACACAAGAGTCTTCATGCACTCCCAGCAACTAAACAACTGAACATCTAGTGGATTACTTTTATTATTGATGACAATGTCACCACAACAATTAAAAAATTCTTAGTGGTAGCTGAGTTATGTGTCCAAAGTGGCTAACATTACCATTAGCAGTGATCATATGTAAAAACTGTAATGCCGATGGAAAATCGGAGAGGATAGAAACTGCAACATGAAACCATAATTATTTATTTATTTATTTATTACTGTGTTTTAATGTAGTTTGCTGTGCTTCATTTCAACCTAAACTCAGAGGGGGTTTACATCTATTTGCTTCTCTCCTGCTCTCTGTGCTCACATAAAATGTATTTTTAATACAGCCCATTTTCCAATAAAGCTGTTCTAATTTACATAATCTTTTGTTTCTGCTGTCAGACAACAGAACGAGTGTGCAATAAAGACTGAAATTCAGTCCATTAAGACTACATGACCCAGCAGTCATTTCAGAGCCACTTTCAAGCTGCATGTCTACAGCTGAAATACAGATTTTTATAAGTGCAATGTCATCTGACAAAGTTGCCATACATGTGAATTCAGCAATATTCCATGTAAAATAATCGCTTTAAGAGAAAGAAACAATACAACATCTCACACACTCATTCATGTCTCTTCCAGCTGCTGTGTGGTAAACTCTTTTTTTCCCGCACTGTCAATCACAGATGCAGAGAGTGTCTTCTTCCTGAATGAGGTGTGGACAGCAGCTACAGACCCTGAGACAGCAGTTTAAAAACATGACTAAAACCAGGGGTTATACAGCCATTAGAGCCATCTGAAAATTTCAGACACATTCTGGAGACATGTGAGAGTTTCAGTACTTTGCGGAAAAGGCCATAATATGGAACCTTTAATACTCTCGAGCTATTGAGGTTACTGCTCCCCTTTTCTCTTTACATCTTCTCTCTTTTTCCCATGACTCAAAAAAGGTTTGAGCAACTTAAATGACATTATAAACTCCATTTAACTATGTAATAAAATTGTACTGAACATGTTCCTTCAGATTTAAAGGGACATAATAATTATTCCTTGGCGACATTTAGGCTTTGTACTACACGTAGTACAGGAATAAAGACACTCAGGGTGTTGTGAATGTGAAAGATCCTTATGAAATTACTTTTCCACACAGGAGGCTGCTAGACTTCAGTGAGCAGTGGGGCTTCTCTTTGAGAGCTTTTAGTAAAGGCCAAGTGTGTGAATGTGTGTGTGCAGATTTTTTTTTTCCCTTGTTGCCTTCCTCAGTCCCTCAGGCATTTTCTTACAACTACGTTTGTTTAAGGCACATTCAGCTCAGAGCCAAGTTACTGGTTCCTACACACACACACACACACACACACATACACACATACATGCACACACACACACCAAGACAGGAAACTCTTACATAACTGGTCGTGTGTGTTACAGCACAAATCGTTAACAAATATGCCAAACCACTGCAGATCAATTTAAGGATTAGTGAAGCACAGCAGAATAAAAAATACTACTACAACTTCTGTCACATAACAACTGCTTCTGCTAATAGTAATCATATAAGGAATAATAACAATTACAGTAAAGACTGTAGAAATATGTCAGTTTTATCACTTTCTTCATACCTCGTCTGTTTAATGTAGTCTGTTTAGTGCAGCTTTAAGCAGAGTGACCTTTAATCCAGTCTGATCAGAGACGTTGAAGCGTCAGTGGTGATGGGAGCACTGGGATCTGATTACTGCTTGTGTCTGTGCACCAGGATATCATGGTACATTTACTTGCTGTTGACCAAGCTATATAGTTTCACTGCAGTGCGTTCCGACACTGTATAGGCACGCCGGCTATCAAATTCACTGTGCCTACATAGAAATGGAGACAAATGGAAAAATCATCTACTGCTCTGGGAACAATAAGTTCCCTCTTCGAGACAAGTTCCTCATTAAACAGAGAAAGTGACACACAGGGACCTGCTACTGTTTTTTATTGAGTGTTTCAAGTGATTCTAACAGCGGAGTCTTTTGATTTCTCTTCTCCCCACAGTGCTTGCTGACATGGAACCACGGCTTTGATTTGACTCAAAACACAACCTTGTTTTATTTCCCACAGTGCCCCATTTTTCTGCTAACCCACTTAGTGTGTTGCTCATCAGTTCTGAGAACCCAGACGGCTCTACTGGACAGTAGCAGAGGGCTTCATACACTCTGAGGAAAAAAACCCTTTCAGGGTGCCAAAGCTTGTTGGGGTACCTGTTTATCAGTGATGTACATTATGTTAAGATTTTCATTTACACTTTTTAAGATGTTAGTGGAGTACTTTCTTTCCCTGACACAGAATTCTGATTCACCATCTTGTTTTTATGTAATTCTAAACTCTGTGGTCATGGTTTCTCTGAGCCAATTTAAATAGAGCCCATTTGATACACTCATTAGACTCAACCACAAACGCAACAATGGGCAAGTCTAAGAAGCTCAGCTAAGATCTGAAAAAGCAAATCAAGAAAGTCAACTAAGGTTCTTGGAGCAAAGTAGCTACAGATCTCAAAATCATCTGTTTGTACAAAGTGCATGGCAAAGTTGTGTCACTGCAATGATCAGGAAGAAAACATAAGCTATCGCCAGCCGCTGAGAGATAATTGGTCAGGAAGGTCAAGAGTCAACTAAGAATCACCAAAAAGCAGGTCTGCAATGAATTAAAGCCTTAAAGCTTGGCTGAATTTACTGCTGATCATATGGACAAAGAAAAGGTCTTTCGGAAGAAAGTTATGTTGTCAGATGCAACAAAAATGTAACTATGTGGCCACAATGACCAGAAGTAAGTTTGGAGGAGAGAAGGTGAGGCCTTTAACCGCAAGAACACCAAACCTACTGTCAAGCATGGTGGTGGCAGTATTATTGCTCCGGGGCTGTTTTGGTTCCAGTGGAACTGATGCTTTACAAAAGGTAAGTGTACTAATGGAGGAGGATTACCTCCACGTTCTTCAGTAAGACCTAATATCATCAGCCAGAAGGTTTGGTGTTGGACGCAGTTGGGTTAAGTTAGGGTTAGTTTTACGAAAGTGACATTACGATGCACCGTGAAATAGTCAACTATTAGCCTATTTCCAGAAGATTGCTATTGTCTTACGTATATTCAGAAGTGGTGAATCAGATACTTTGCATCTTGCTCTAATGAGTGCCCGTTATGTCATGATATATCTCTGGAAAATGGACTTTGCTTCAAAACTGCATCCCTATTTTTGAGTGTGCACACTGGCTGCCAAATTCCCAGGCCCAGTGGATCAGGAACATTTGACATGGGGCTTGTTGTGCCAGGGTCGGCATTTGAAGGATGAACAGTGACACAGTGAGTGGGAGCAGGCAGGAATCGGACAATAGGCCTTTATTCCTGGTACAGTTTTTTTTCCTGCCTGCCTGAGGTAGTGGTGAAGTCCAGCGTACAAAGCGAGAGCCCCATTCTGTCCTATCAGCACGGCAGAGAGGGCCTTAATGAGGTCTCAAGGGAAGTGTAGTGTTTTTATTAATGTGATGGAACGTCAGGCTGCAGAGATGTGCTATGTCAGCCAAGGTCGGCTCCTGTGTGTTCTGATATGGTCTCACTTTGTTCTTCTCATGTAAGTTTGGCGGAAGCATATGAGGTGAACAGCACTCAAGAAATGTAAATGCGCTGTCAAGGGATGTTCTGTGGAACATCCCTTGACAGCGCATTTACATTTCCCTTGAGAAAGACATATCTATGTATATATGTAAATGTGTTAGTATGTTGGGCTGCACTTTAACATGTACACACAAACCTGTCTGCATTCATGTCAGTTCAGGTCCATTTGTGGAAATATAGTGTAGCAGTCAAACAGCTAATCCAGGAAAACCTTATCTACTGCAACAGCTCAGTTAATTTTGCAAATATTAATGGCATCAGTGGCAAAACTCCTGAGCAACATCTCTACTGCCAGCATTTTTATGGTGAAACATATGTTTCAAAAGGTTAACATAAGAAGTAATTAAATAAAGTAATGGCATATAAAATTATAGAAGATCTAGATAGCCTAAACTGTTCTATGCCTAGTCTTTATAATGACCAAGAGATTAACTTAAATGTAAAGGTTAAACTACCTGTAAATGTATCTAGGGATCACAGAGTTAGGCAAAAATGTATTGATCAGATGTACTGATAATGAGAATCTTATAGAATAGGGGATGTTGTCCAAGGTTTCCTGTGTGTATAACCTGACACACAGAAAAAAAAAAAGCTATCTAAGAAAATATGACTTGCAAAAGAGTTTAGTATAGAAAAACTAGATTCAAGGGGCCACAAGATGGAAGATAGAGGATCTGTCATATTTGATATTCTAATTCAGAGGTACAGATTTTTAATAGATTTGTAATTAGCTAAATTATGTAGACAGAAATACTGTATCTTAAACTTGGGGCATCTTAGGGTTAGTGATTACAACTCCATGTTTGGTTCGGTGTGTTTTACTGTCAAAGAGTTAAACTTTTCAGATGTACAAAGAAGAAGGTGTCTTCTTGCTAAGCACATTGTTGAGAACACTGATTAATTTTATTTACATGTTTCTGGATCTGGTTACCACAATTTCACCTAAAACTAATTTCTGCTGAAGATTGCTTGTGAAACTGTTTGTCCCAGCATTTCAAAAAAGCTCCAGTCCACCTCATTGAAAGACCCCTTGACTTTTAGAGGTAATCATTCTGAAGATGATTAAAACCGTTGCTGGCTGCTATTATTATACCCAGCAGAGGGGGTGTTACATCACCTGAAAGTCCTCGATGCCTCTCGGCTATCTTCCATCAGAGAAGTCAAGGTGTAAGTCAAGCCGCATCTTCCATGACGATGTGATAATAGAGAGAGTTCACGGTCGGGACAGATGTAATCATGTGTGACCTTACGTTACACTTTGAGAGGAGCCTGGCAGCTACGCTTACAAACAGACCGAGACACCATGCTGATGCTATTGTCCTCCGTTCCAGTTCTTTCTAGATGGTCTCCTGGGGAAAAGAGTGTTGTCGTGGCCCTCTTTTATCCATGGGTCAGTATTTTACAGTGAAAAAAAGCCACGCTGTGGTTTTGTCAGCAGGCAGGACGAGGTGAAGAGCAGGGGAATAAGAGTTTACAGATGCAAGGAAAACTGAGAGAAGATAATCAAGATAAAGACAAAACATGTGCAACCTTACAGCTGCACTGTACTTGGTGTTAGGCAATCAGACAATCAAGAATGCACAGAATGTACCTTGGCAATCAGCAGATAGTGTATCCAAGATGTGAAGTGCAAGTGAATTTTCTTCAATCATGTTAAACAGATTGCTCGACCTGGTTGTGTTAAAACAACGCTGCTTTCTCTTGTAAGATGTGATCAACTCTTAGCAATTGTGTGACCGATATCCGAGGTTTGTTTTACCTTTCCGCTCCTCAGTTTTCTAAATGAGGGAAGGGATGAATTACACTACACAATAGCTGTGAAGTGTGAAGAATCAACGCTCAAATTGCACCATCGCTTTGTTATTTGTTTGGCCTTTGCTGCTTTACCCAAACACACAAGGGTACTTCCAAAGGTTCTCAGCCTCACCTGGAAACAAAGGGTGTAACTCCCATTTTGTTTTGTATACTATGAAGTTTTATGTCACTGCCATCAAAAACTCATGTGTGTGGACATTTCTTTGCAAGAAGAGGAAAGCTTCGAGCTGGAACAACAGTTCAAAGCTCATTGTCCTGGAGCAACAGCAAACCAGTCTGAAGCTTTCATCTCCTTTTTTTCTTTGATTGCTTCAAACATTTTAATTATTGTGTACAGTGAAATAAGGCTTTATAGTATACAGTTATCCCACAAAACGCCCCTTGTCTCTGGGTGAGAGCAGTAACTTTTTGACCTTTCTCAAATGGAATGCAACAGAGAAACCTGGTTTTCCAACCCATTTGACAACGTACAGTCATGAACAAAAGTTTCCACATGCTTGTAAAGACCATATGTATCAGGGCAGTCTTGAGTTGCCAATGACTCCTATAACGCTGAATTTTCTATGACGGAATCATTGAAACACATACGTCTTTGACACAAAAAACAATCATGCACTTTGGTTCTTTTATAGATTTATTAAAAGGTTTTCGGGATTATATGACAAAATCTGCTGGGTCAAAAATATACATACAGAAATGCTAATATTTGATTAAATGTCCTTTGACCATTTTCACCTCAACTAGAGCCTTTTGGTAGCCATCTACAAGCTTCTGGTTGTATGACAGAATTGGTACAGTGAAACTAAATTTGCTGACATGTTTCTTCAGAACAGTCCACAGGTTCTTGATGGGGTTTAAGTCAGGACTTGGGGAGCATAATAATACTATCACCATGCTTGACGGTAAGTTTGGTGTTCTTGAGGTTAAAGGCCTCTCCTTACCTCCTAACATACATATTTCTGGTCAAACAGCACAATTTTTGTTTCATCTGACCACAGAACTTTTTCCCAGAAGGCTTTTTCTTTGTCCATGAAAAGTAAATTGGACTCTCATTTTGTGACTGGGGATACCTCGTTATGCAGGTATGCAATGCTAGCTGCCAGTACGTAAACAGGTCTACTTAACCCCAACAGTTATGAAACAAAGTCTGCAACTTTAAAAGCAACAGGAGCAGCAAAGCTAATTAGTGCTAAACTGTTAACTCTGCAAGGAGAACAAAGACATGACCAGTTTCCACCAATCTGCAAGCTACAACACTTTCTCATCAATGACCCGACTGACTAGCGGAACAGCACACCGAGGAACCCACATCCCTTTCCTTAAGCGTAAGGATAACTAAATATACAACTGCTTAACTTTGTTAATGCACCTGTTCTATTTGATTTAGAGTTTACTGTTGTGTTTTTTAATCACTGAGTTTTTGTGCACATGCTGCACACAGATGAACATGGCCATGGAAACTCACACTCACAGCACACTCTTCAGTTCTTTAGCTAAGCACATTTAATTAGACCCCTATTATGCAGAACTCCAAAATCCTTTAATCTATTGGGAATCTAGTGTGGAAATTTAGGTTGTAGTTATCGATTTAATTACGTATCAGAGTTCCAAATCGATAGTTTAGAGTATTTTATGAGATGATGAGACTTATCTTTTAATTCCGCCTATTTTCTTTCAGTTGAAGAAAGTACCTCAATTTTCTATGAGAGTGATTTTTTTAATAACTCTGACACCTACAAGACTATGTGTCACTAAGGATTGCTAAAAAGTCAAAAAAAATCCCAGCATTACACAATTTCTTTGGCAAGTGCCCATGTTATGAAAAAGGTAAAGTACTTTCTACTTATTTACTACTAATTTACTACTTATTTTCTACTATTTTACTGTGTCAGAAGAATCTTGTCAGGTGCTGTCACCAGTTTTCCATAAAGTTTACTGTAAACTGTGTAACGCTTTAGATCAGACAGCCCACAGCAACACAAAGCCACACAGGAAAATGGAGCTCCAACTAAACAACTACTGAGTCGGAATATCTGAAGAAGTAAACCGTCTCCAAATTACATAGTGCATAGTGATATTACGGATTCAGTCAACCAGTCTGTGGTCTCCTGTTGGCAATGCTTTCTTTCACAGGGCTGCAAAGGTCCTTTCACCCCTGCTGTTACGAAAGTCCCACGCCATCCACACCCGGTCATGCTTGGTTTGGCCAAAACAGAGCCGCAAATGGAAACCAGACACTGACACACACACTCATGGAAATCTGGGCCATGTTTACAATGGTTGCCACATGTCAGATGGAGCATCGAAAAGATTTTTTCCTCATGAATGTGAATGGGTAAACAGCCCTTTGTTTTCTTACATGGAACAAACTCAGTCTCAGGTACACACACGTCTGCACACATACAGGTATGTCATCATATTTATGTGTGTGGTTTTGTGCGAGTACACGCGTGTGCATCCACACACGGTGGCACACACACACACACACAATAAAACAAGGAAGGCCTCATACAATGCTGAGTTTGTAAAAACTGAGCACAAAGGGAAGGAAGGAAGAGAAGTAGTGCATGAAATCTCCCTGTGTGAAAAATGAATTTATTAATATTTCAAAATAAAAGCAGGTCAGTGTGCAGCTACTGCCGATGGGAAACCTCATTAATGAACTTCATACATCTTTCTGGATGCTTCCGTGTAACTGATCTCTGGTGACCTCTCTTTACTTGACTGATTATGGAAACATGTTGGACATCAATTAACAGTGATGATGCCTAATACTAATTAACAAGTAATTAGAATTAAATGCAAATCATTTATCAGCAGGGAAGTTTCCTCTGCATCCACAGGAACACTTTAGGGTTTTGTCAGGCCTTAATGTTTCTACATTTTGAAACTACAAGCTGTAGATTCAATATAGATATTGTGACTGATTTCCTAGTGCTGAGTGCCTTCAGAGCCATAGAGGCTGCAGCACTGCCAGATATCTGTGCAGTGCTGATCTGTTTTTATAGTATCTAAAATGCACACCACGTGGAGCCTAACGAGTCACTCCTCCATTTAAATCACAAGAGGATATATTGATGAAAACAGTGTGTCGTAGAAACACTGTTCTTAGAAACACTGTTCTTAGAGAAGACACAGACTTCACTGTCAACAGTTTTCGTTGAAAGTATGTTTCGTCTTACTGAACAAGTCATCCCAGTGAAAACTGTTGACAGAGAGGTTTCATTCCATAGCCACAGCTCAGTTGAAGTTCATCCCGTTTATGAAACATTTTCCTCCAACGCTCTCCAAGGAATTTACAATCTGTGCGGCCACATCTCTTCCTCCATATTATTAAAAAGCGTTTGATTTTTTTTTTCTTTCTAAGTGTCGTTGCCTATTCCACAGATTGCAGCATAAGAGTTTATATACTTGTCAATAAACTATTGTGGGATTTGGACTAAAGTTTGCTGCTGATCACATGAGCACAGAAAAGGCCTTTGAGCTATTTGGCCACAATGACCAATAATATGTTAACAGGAGAGAAGGTGAGGCCTTTAACCGCCCATAACACCAAACCTACCGTTAAGCATGGTGGTGGCAGTATTATGCTTTGGGGCTGTTTTGCTGCCAGTGGAACTGATGCTTTACACAAAGTAAATGGAACAATGAAGAAGGAGGATTATCTCCACATTCTTCAGGAAAACTTAAATCATCAGCCATCTAAGGTGATAAAATTTTGAGCCTTTTGACATTTAAGTGATGCAGCACAAAGGTGTGCTCACTTCTGTTGTCTACTGTAGCTCAGTTCCAGACCTCCTCATCATGATCCTCATCTGCACTTTGTTGTTCAGCTATTCATCTACAGTGGCTCTGTGTTCACAGCTGTAAGAGAAACAGTCCAACAATAAGACCTTCATTGCTAGAAATAAAAATGTCAACATCGTCATCCTGCATAACTTGTTTGCCAGCTATTAAAAATAGTGACAGAAAAAAAACATGCAGGACACTTGCATAACTAAACCCATTGCTATACAGAAATTGACAGAAAATACAGCTCAAGTGTAAACGAACAAATATTTTTACAACAAAAGACTCTCCAGCAACAACCACTAGACCTAAACCCATTCCTTCTCAAGTCCAACAATTTTATGTCAAAACGTTGAGTACAGTGTCATCATAATCAAGAGGAACATTAGATAGAAAAAGAATACAAAGCCTTTCTTGTCATTGTATTTAGGCTACAACTAGATTGGAGTGCGATTCCTGCTTGTTGCATTAGAGTTACAAAAAAAAAAGACATACGTTACATTAAACACACTTTAAAACCATTGCACACAATGTAAAAGAGGTAGCTGTGTTGTAAAGTGCCAGGGTCAACAGTAGGAGCTATTACTCAAGTCTCATTGGTTATTTGCATGTGGAGTAAATTCTAACATAAGACATTATCAAAAAAAAAAAAAAAAAAAAAAAAAAAAAAAAACTAGCCAAGGCTATTCAGGTAGT
>OMNN01052994.1:0-11322 GCA_900302755.1 Chromis chromis
TCCTCTCAAGTCAAGGTTCAATCAAACTGTTTTAAGTTCTCTCCTAACTGAACTCTAAATCCATCACTGACCCCCTTTTTCTTCAGCCGACTTGCTCAACTGGCAGCAGTTGAACGTATGAAAGACGTGTGTTTTTTTTTTTTTATCTCTATCTCTTTGTGTGTAAATACCTTTGTGTGTAAGACATCTATTGACCATTGTGTGTTTTTGTGCGTGGCTATTCACCCAGAGTATATCTGTGTCCTCTCTCCCTGTTTGTCTGTGACACACTCACCTTATTAAGTGCTTAGTAAATGCCAGTGGACTCTGTCCTTTATTCCACAAACCTTGTCGTCCGCGTTCACAATTCACCGCGCTTCACAGACACATATAATCAAATGATGTATCACTGAGCGGATAAATCAAAGTTCAGCAAATGCTAAAAGAGTGTGTTGTGTTCTTGTGTTTGTGTTTGTTTTATATCTACTGAATTTTATCAGGTTGTCTGTTTCCCTTGAGGAACAGTTTTTATAACTTTATCCACTCAATACACCGTCTAAATCTAGCTATAATGGACTCTGTGTTTACAAAGGGTAGCTGTGATTGCTTGTTTACTGCCAAATACATGATTTCACTGTCACTGTCGACTTGATGTGTAATTGAGATGAGTAAAGACAAGCCACATGCTACTGATACTGCTCACGGGGAGCACAGAGGGAGGATTGGTTGGGAGGAAGGGCAAAACAGAGAGGAGGCGCACAACAAAGCCTGCTGCTGGGAGTAGAAACACAAAGTCAGAGCAGAGATGGATGGATCCTGACACGAAAGATCTTGTACACAGACTTCTAGGCAACGTGGAGGGAAGACGGGGTGATGCATGTGGTGGGAGGCTTGAAGGGAGGCACAGCGTGATGCCGATCGCATGTAAGGTGGAAAAGATGGAGGGATGGATGGAAAGGGAAGATAGAGGAGAGACACGCACCTTGGAAAGAAGTAGAAAGCAATGTAGCTGTGAAATATTTAAATAAAATAGTATAAAATAGCTACTCCATTAATTCTTCATGTAGTTTCCTGTGTTATTTGTGCCTGAGGCCTCCTAAAAAATGAGATGATGCATCCCAAGGGGGTTCTCCTTTCTCGCTCTGGACCCAAAAACTCCACCGGCAGGATTTAAAAGGCGTGTTGTCTCTGCAAAATCACCAAGTTTACTCCATTTATCAAAGCCAGAAACTTTTAAAAACAGTGAGAGTTTGAACTTTTAACTGTGTGAACTACTCATATGTGACAAATAAATCAAATCCGAGCTTGAAATTGTGACATTTCATCAAAATCACTTTATTCTATGTTTCTTTTTTTTTAAATATCAAAAGTGAACCATTTGCTTTCACAAGATTCTGTAAAAACACAACAAATTCTGCGATCCCTTGTGTAGCTGATTTGTGATTCAGCTGTGACCAACAGTCGTATAACAGAAATTCACTGGACTTTTCGGCTGAACTGCAGGCAGTGTACACAGAGCAGACAGGAGACAAGTATGGAAGCAAGTTAAAAATTAAAGTAGTAACATCTATAGTATTGGTAACACCTGTGAGCAGTCAAATGTCAAATAGTGGTTCTGTTTTCATTTACCCCTTTTCCACCAAGCTGGTTCCAGTGCTAGTTCAGAGCCAGAGCCTGACTTAACAGTTCTTTGTTTCCACCACCTAAGCACCGGCTCCAGGTGCTAAAAACTGGTGCTTAGCAAGCACCAACTCTTTACTGGGTCAGAGCTAAGCACCGAGTACGTCAGGGGCTGTGGGTGGGGTTATCGTGACTAGCGATCAACGGTGGAAAGGGACACACAAGCGGTAATTTGTGTCCTTTTTCACCAGGACGTCCCTGGTCCGAACGCAGATGTATTGGAATGACTCCCGGGACACACGGAAGTTTTGCACACACTGTTGTGCGCTGAAATCTGGTACAATTGTGTCCCACCAGTAGTGCGATCATGGATGTGCCCAGGCAACAGGCGACCTCCGCCTTGCAATCAGCCTTAAGACCATCTATAAAGATAAACATAGATATTATCATCAACTTATTGTGTTTGTTTAACTGCTATGGAATCAATGCAAGTGTAGTCGTTTTATGGTGGCGCAATGCCGTGGCTCCAACTTGGCTCCTTGACAATGGAAAAGCAAATGGGTTCTTAGGAGGAACAAGATTTGAACCAACTAAGCACCAAACTAGCACCAGCACCGAACTAGCACTTGGTTCTTCTTGGTGGAAAAGGGGTAATTGAGGTGCAGGACTTTACATTGCGGTGACGAATGAGCTCAAAGAGAGTAAAAATGTGTCGGGAGCAAAAAACGCCCAGAAACTGTTTAAGATTCAGAGGGTTAATTGAACTTTCAAATAGATAAAAATGTCTTTTTTGTCAGTATGTACTCTCAGAGCAATTATTTTTGCTATCGAATGTCAAACACAACTTTAATGCAGCTTGCAGCGGTGTTGGATTGAGACTTTGTTCGGCGCTCTTGTAAAACGGTCTGAGTAGGTACGCAGTGCAAGCTCAAATCACCATAATCCTCAACACTAAAATTGCTCTGCTGCATTTTCGCCACTATCAACGGCCCTGCTGCACCTCTCCACCTACTTAAACTGAAGTCAAGTTCAGGACAAGTCACCAAAATATCAAACGCTCACAGTCGGCAGTTAAAACCTCTGTGTGTCTGTCGAAAATGTCACTTCGCCAGCCTAAAGCCCCTCGATGCTCTGTCATGAAAATGGAACCCTTTGACTCGTATGTGTCTACATAGCAGCTGCTGTAGCGCTTTTTTCCCTTTTTCTTTTTCCACCTTGTCGCCTAAGCTTTTGGCAGTAAGCTCTGCGTCCATTAATACTGCAAGAAGCAGAGCCCGAGGCCAACGGAGTGTGCGTCAATACCTGAAGAATACTTCATGTGCAAGACGTATTGATCCGGTGAAATCTATGCATGGGACATTGTTGGCCAAAGCAATAGTGCATTCACAGCACCTGGCCAAAGAGTGAGGCGTTCTTTGTTTGCTGTGAAGAAAGCAGGGCTGTATTGGGTTAGATACTTGGAATCAGTGAATGCTGGTGATGTCGATGTTTTAAGATGTTAATATTACTAAAAAAAACTTTAATGTAATTGCTTAACAAATAGGTGAAGCTTCTATATAATTCAATTTGCAAACACATCGATTCCACCACTTTAAAGCAAATGATAGTCCATGACCAATATATAAAAGGTGTGCGGTAGAAACTCACCTTATCGGTCCTATTTCATTTTTCATTGTGGTAAGCTTCTTTTAAGGAGAAATATCGATTGTAAATGTCACATTTTTTTAATGGAATTCTTCCAGTGCTTCAAAGATAAAGAGGATTTGGCAGGAAAACCTTGTGGTTTCACGCACAATTGGTTAAATTAAGAGGACAGCATGAAGTATGGGGCATTTAGGGTGTGGGCAGGCAACCATTAAAGTGACAAGCTGACCAAACAGCAGTTGGTCGCTATGCACTGCAGTTCACACTTTTTCACTTTTTAAGTTTGTGAAGTGAAAAGTAACGGTTCATTCACATTTAACCCTCTGAACCCCAAACAGTTTCTGGGCGATTTTTCCTTCTGTCACATTTTTACTCACTGTGGGCTCATTTTTAACTGCGCTATAAAGTCCTGCACAACTATGGAAACAGAACAACCATGACTATAAGTAGAGAGAACTCCAACATGTCTTAAGTGCAGTATAGCAAAGTTACAATGCTATGAATCATTCAAAAGAACTGATACTGGATCAGTACTGGAAAAAACATGTTTGCTCGACATACTATTGATATTTTAGCACTTAGAATTAGCATTAAAATTGCATTTTAATTGGTCTCCATACTTGTCTCCTCTCTTCACCGTGTAAACACAGCCTGCAGTTCAGCCCAGTTCAGCCAAAACCTCTCAGAATTTTTGTTACAATGTTACAATTTCATTTAGCAGACGCTTTTGTCCAAAGCGACGTACATCTGAGAAAAGAACAACACAAGCAAAGATCTAGGCAGAAGGCAACAAGGCCGGGAAGAGCAAAAACTCTGCTTTAGGTCCTGATTGGGCATAGTGCTCGAGAAGTGCACAGTTTTTTTTTATAGCAATAGCAACAACAACAACATCTTCCATATTCAACACTGATAGCATCATCATCATTAAGTGTGTAGATATTCGAAAAAGAGCTGGGTCTTTAGCTTTTTCTTAAAAGTAGAGAGTGACTCTGCAGATCGGATTGAGCTTGGTAACTCATTCCACCACCGGGGGGCGACAGAGAAGAGTCTAGCAAGCGACTTAGAGCTCCGTTGAGAGGGTGGGACCAGGCGCCTTTCATTGGCAGAGCTTAGTGGGCCGAGTCACGATTGTTGATCACAGCTGAGTCACTAATGGCTTCAATGTTGTGCCGAGGAGTGCATAGTTCTTTTGTTTTAAAGAATCTGGTTACAACAAACTGTTTATTTTTGGATTTTTCCTGAAGGAGACATATAAAATAATTGGTTTTGATAAAATGTCACAATTTTAAGATTAGATCCAGTTTACTTTCCTTACGCAACGGCAAGATGAGTAGTTTAAAGACTGTCGGAAAGTTTAATATCTGGCAATTGTTTCTGTTTTTAAAGTTTCTGACCCTGTTTTTTGTTTGTTTTTTAGGATTTTTAAAAAAGTGTTTTTTTCCAAACTCACGGTTGGTTTTTGGGAATCAAAGGCTTAAGATGTCTTTGTGGAACAGCCAGGTATGCTGCAAAATAATTGTATAACCTTGTTTTCGAGGAGCATAGACAGTTTATTTTTGATAACATTTTAAATGAAGTACAGTATGTAAAATAAAGTGGTTTTTAATGAAATACCATGTTTATAAGCTTAGATTTGGTTAATGTTTACAGATATAACTGAAAGTCAAATTAATTCATTATAGTTTCAAGGACCGTCAGAAAGTTGAAAATCCACAGTTTCTTTCTGTTTTTACAGTTTCTGGTTCTGATAAACTGTGTATTGTAGGGGGAAGTAGTGGCGCAACTGTTAAGTCTCTGGACTACGGATCAGATGCAATGCAGCCATTGTTTGGTCCTTGAGCAAGGCCCTTAACCCTTCCTGCTCCAGGGGCGCCCTAACGTGGCCTACCCTGCGCTCTGACCCCAACTGGGATATGCGAAAAGACAATTGTTTGGGGGGCAGTGGTGCTGCAACGGTTTAGTCCCTGGGCTACTGATCAGAAGGTCAGAGAATCGAACCCCAGTGCGGGCCATTGTTTGGTCCATGAGCAAGGCCCTTAACCCTTACTGCTGGGCGCCATACCTTGGCTGACCCTGCGCTCTGACTCCAACTGGGATATGCAAAAAACACAATTTCACAAATGCTGTAAAAATGTATTTTGTGACGACAAAGGTTTCTTTCTTTCTTTCATTTTGGTGATTGTTTTTAAAGTTAACATGCTTTTTAAACTTGCTGTTGGGTTTTGGGGTTCAGACAGTTAAAGAAAACCTCGTTCTTCACTGTCTGTTTTCTGCAGGGGTTGCATTTTCTTCTTTTCACTTCAAAAGTCAACCAACTGTGTAATTTTCCCAGGGTCCCCAAACCTTTTGTGTATGGCTATGCATACAGGCAATATTTGAAAAACTCGCACAGTGTTACCATCCCACCCATCTCACTGTAGGAAACTGCATTAGAATAACACACAATAGCCTCTGTCAGTGTCAGGTGTGAGGGCCTGCTGCATTAACACACATATGCAGACATACACAAACACAGGCAAATGCACAAGCCATAATGTATTCATGGACAGCCACGCTTTTTATTTCTATTCCCATTCAGGCGTCATGTTTTCCCACGCAGATGCTATCAGCAGCAGTCGGCCTGTGTGGTCATTGCTATTCAAAAACCATAATGCCGTCCGTATATTCTGTTCCCTCGCAGATTCTAACAGGAACAAATTACAGCCTGAAGTTTCTGTGGGCTGGCTGATCGGCCGGCTGTCTGAGCCGCGTTGACTTATCGATGAAGTTGCTATTAAATATTTAATGCATGCGCGAGTGTGTGTTTAGTTTAACACTGTAATTGTCACTTACAAATGACTCCATTAACAATCTGATGCACAATTTTCATTTCACAGGCGTCTCTTTGTGCACTGCTGGGTGACTGATTCTGTTGATTTGGCAGAGATAAAGATGGATAAACTGTTAAATGCAGAGGGCTTGTGTTTGTGTGTATACTCAAGTGCTGTGGTTTAAGTCTATGGGCTTTTTTTGTTTTGTATCCTGAAGGGATGATCGGTGGGTTGCTGCTTATTGTAGGGATGATTGATAATATATGATTGTGTCTGGTGTATTTGTTTGTGGGAACCATTAGCATTATCAAATATTTTTGCCTTATTATTATTTAAATGATGGAGAGTCCATGCTCCATTAGGTACTGTGTATTGTATATTTTTTTAAAAATGCACAAGCTCTGTGTTTCTCTTTCTTTCAAGCAACTTCACTATTATCTTAGTGTTGGAGAAGAATAGAATTGAGTAATTATCAGCCTTTATTTTGCTATTTTTTATTTCCATGTCATGCCAAATGATGTATGTCAGTGAATTCCAAATATTTAAAATGGTTTTTAATACTTAATTGGTATTTTTAGAAGGCCAAGTATGCTGACCTGGTGGCGGAGTGTCGGAGGAATGGGTGGAAGGCCCGCTGTGAGCCCATTGAAGTGGGTTGCAGGGGCTTCGCAGGCCAGTCTTTACATCGGGTCCTGGGACTCCTAGGGATATGTGGACTGCACAGGCAAAGAGCCACGAAAAACATCATGAAAGCTGCTGAAAAGGCTTCACGTTGGCTCTGGTTGAGGAGGGGGGATGCGTGGCGTAGTGCGCTACCTGGACACAAGTCAGGGACTGGTCACCCGGGTGAGCGTGTCTGATATGAGAACTGAAACACCCTGTGACCCTGGTTACATCACTGAAGATGTGTCCAGGTTGCACCGCAAGGTGTATCTTAGTAGTGGTGTCATGATATTGAATATTGATATTTTCAAGATATTGGAGGCGCACCTCACCGGCTTTTTAATAAATATCATCAAGCACACTTTGAAATATCTTGCCTGAACTCATCCATATAAATACATTTGACTCAGAAGATGGTGAATCCAGCTCTTAAATGTAAAAACTTCAAGCCTAGACTTCATCCACGGGTGTGTTAGTACCATCAGTTCAGCATAGTTGAGACAGATCACTCTTCATGCATCAACCCACATGTCCTTAACCTTTGTTATCACCCTCCACGTTACTTTCTTTTATTGTCAGCAAATTGTATCTCATTCAATGCAAAGATGTCTGGCTTCAAGTGATGAGTAATATTAAAAGTGGTAAACAAATGTATACACACCGACACCCCGCCACAACATTAAAACCACCTACAGGTAAAGTAAACAAGATTGATTATCTTGTTAAAGTAGCACCTGGAATTGGTTGGGATAGATTAGGGAGAAAGTGAACAGTCAGTCCTTGAAGTGTTGAAAGCAGGAAAAAAATAGGCAATGGAGGGAATATGAGGAACTTTGATGATGGCCAAATGGTAATGGCTAGATGACTGGGACAGAGTGTTTCTAAAATGGCAGGTCTAGTGAGGTGTTCCCAGTGGTTAGTAGTACCTACGAAAAGTGGTCCGGGGAAGAACAGCTGGTGAAGCAGTAACAAGGTCAAGAGCGCCCAATGCTCACTTGTGCAAATGGGGAGCAAATTCTGGCCAGTGTGGTCTGGTTGAACAGAAGCACATAAAAACCTTAATGCTGGCCCACCAGGACCCGAGCACCCCTCCTACATGCTTATTAGTAGTTTTATTTTTACACTGTACTTAAACTTTTAATACTAAACTTTTTAATACTCTTTTTTAAATTGTAAATACCAGCAATTTTGCACCTTTATTGTGAATACCAGCAATTTTAGCACCTTATTTGTTCGACCAGCACAATTTGCACGTTAATTGCACGTTCTTTTGTACCATGGTTTGCTTGTTTTCTTGAATGTAACATGTGTGAGCAACCGGATACCTTGAATTTCCCCAAGAGGATGAATAATGTATCCATACATCAATCCATCCATCCAGACATCCAGACATCCATCCATCCATCCATCCATCCATCCATCCATCCATCCATCCATCCATCCATCCATCCATCCATCCATCCATCCATCCATCCATCCATCCATCCAGATGTCCATCCATTCTATCCATCCATCCATCCAGAAAGGAGTCAGAACACACAGTGAATTGTAGCTCGGTTACCCAACAGTTGACATGATACATGAACATCAGAACTGGATTATGGCACAATGAATTACGTGTCCTGGTTGTGGTGACTCTTTTATATTATATGTACATCCAGTTGCTTGTATTTTGTTTACCAGACCAAGAGGTGGCAGCAGGATGCATTATGGGAACAAGGCACACTAGTGGAGGCAGTGTGCATTCATGTGTATGTTACTTTGACATGTAACACCTACTTCGACATTGTTTCAGACCATGTACACCACCTCTTGGCAAAGGTATTCCTTGATGGTCTTTTTCAACAGGATAATGCTCCCTACAACACAACATTTGCCCAGGAATGATTTATAGAACATGACAAGAGATCAAGGTGTTGAATTGATACTATAGGACACCTTCAAGTCCATGTTGTGATCTTTTTTGGTGGCACAAGGAGACCTACACAATATTCTACATGTGGTTTTAGTGTTTTGGCTGTAATTTTCAATAACAGTTTTGGTTTAGCATTCATTAATTTCACTGTTGGGGGTGTGTCACAACAGCAACTCGTGAAAAGATTGGAAAAGCAGATAGATTGTTGTTAATTCTTAGTGCGTGTAATTGCATTCAAAATGTATATATGTTCAATCATGTGAGCCATATTATTTTTCTGTATGAGAGTGTGTGTTATCTCTCTCTTTCTACATGCTTTTTTTTCTCTTTGACACATATAGTATTCTTGTATGGCTGCAGTATATCTGTGGGTTTGTGTGTGTGTGTGTTTACATGTGAGATCTTTCAACCCTCAGATAAGACTTGGGCTGGAGGACAGCAGGGCATCCCGGCCTGGGGAGTAACAGGCATCAGCGGGAATCTGATGCTGTACTGGTGTGTGTTCAGGAAAAAAAAAAAAAAACAGCAAAGAAGCAAACACATGTATACACACACACACAGTCACATGCACGCACGTAGACCTAGTCTGAGGGCACTGCTGTAATTGGATGTCTGATTACTGTCAGATAGTGTGTGTCGGAGAGAGAAACGGGAGGGGGGGTGCCAGAAAAATGAAAGAAAATTCTTCTCTGAGGGATAGAGGGAGAATGCTGCAACAGTAGAGTTGAAGGAAGAGATCGACACTCAGAAGTCATATAAAGAGGGAGAGAGAGGCGGGAATAGAGAGCAGCAGACAGAGAGAAGTGGGCATGTTCTCTCGTTGTGATCTCTGAGCTTAACATTGACCTTGTGCTTTTTATCTGTGGTCTGACATCCAATCATCCCTTGCTTATCTCTCTCCTCCCTCGCCTTATACTCTACATCTTTTCATCTTTCCATCCTTTTCCATTTCCTCCTTCTCACCTTCCTCTCCCTTTCCTCTTATCTTTTCCCGTTCTCCATCTGCCGTACCTCTCATCCTCCAATCCTTCAGTCCATCCTTTTTCTTTGAGCTCCTCGCTGGGTATATTTCCTCTCGTCTGCCCCGCCCGGTTCCACACCCGCACTCCCACCAGCCAGCAGAAAGCCGGTGGGATTAAACTGATTGATTGAAAGTATTGGTGATGCGTGACAGGTGCCGGAAGGTCAGATGACTCAATGGAGACATTAACTGACTTGTCTCCAGCCTGAAGACTCTCAGAACTAGTCTCCAGTTGCACTTGTCAGCTCTCACTGCAGTCCTGATAATATACAGTTCATTTGAGAGACTACAGGGCTCCCTGTGTACTTGTCGAGATCACAGAGTTAGGTCAGGAATGTGCTCACCTATCTGTATTTTAACAGACATGCATGACGTTTTAGACTTTCACAAATTTGGGATTTGAGATTAACATTTGGCATTTCTGTGTTTCTGCAAACTGCGTACATTTGTGTGCAAGTGCAGGATGATTAATAGGCTGTAATGGTGTAGAACTATGACAGTTAATCAATTAGTTGTCAGCTATTACATTAATCAGCAACTGCTTTGATAATTGATTCATCGGTTTGAGTGAAACGTCTAAATCCTTTGATTCCAACCTCTTAAATGTGAGTATTTTCTGGTTTCTTCAAGACTTTTGAAGGCATCATCTGGGGCTTCCGAAAACACTGATTGACATTTTTCACCATGTTCTTACATTTAGACCAAACAACCAATCAGTTAATTTGAGGAACATAAACAAATTGATCAACAATGGAAATGATTACTAGTTGCAGTTCTATTATGGTTCTCTTCTGGCAGGCACAGGTAGATGCTGCTTCAGTCATTGTGTTTGAAATTAGTACTTGTTTTACTTCACAAGTTCAGTTAGTCTCTCCCTGCCTTATGCATGAAACAAACCGTTTAACTGTTACCTTGTTCCAAAGATGAAAGAAAGATGGGTCTATAGTTCATTCTCTTAAAAACCAGAATGAGAAGCGAGAGGATAGAGCTGATGGAGAGCCAGGGAGATGTTAACTGAGCCATTGAAGAAGAAAATGTACTCCATTCAATCACAATGGCTAACGCAGGACTAAAGCTGCACAATTAAACAAATATTAACGACGGCTCTGACTTCCCAGAGTTGAATGAACATGATCAACTGTGATATTGATGTTTCAAAGTGGAGACTCGAGGCCTCTCTGTGCACAGCCGACTAGCTAGCATCTACCGTAGCCTGTATGTGAGGCGCTTAAGGAACATCGGTGAATTGTAAGCCGATGTTCATCAAGTGTTGGGTTTAGCCTGTTTCCTTGTTTACTGAAGTAAAATCAGACAACCTCAGGGAGAAGATTGGTGACGATATATTTCCAGATTAAAATGTTTTGTCAAATGTCAAGTCTCGAGTGACTGTCAATCTTTATATCAGGGCACGCAAATTAAGACAGCTACTCATCAGCATGTAAGACTGATTAATGCCATGCTGTGGAAAGGTTGCTTGACACTTGATACAGACCACATCATGTTGTTTCACTTCAAATTGTGGAAAAGCATGGATAGAAAAACCTACAACACTGAAGCAGGTTCTATTTCATTCTCTCATCCAAACACATATAGTGCAAACACAGTGCTCCATGCATTAGTTGTCCACCTGTCTCCTCTCAGACCAGAGCAATTGCTGACTTCAGCTAGAC
>OMNN01052997.1:0-15660 GCA_900302755.1 Chromis chromis
CTTTACTGGCACCCTTGCTGCCAGATTGTCATGTTTTTTTTGTTTTGTTTTTTTTTAAACAGATTTTCTTATTTATTTTTTACATTGTACAGCCAACTTTTATACACAGTCCATTGCTATTTCACTTCCTTGCAGAAATGTGAATGCCCCTTACAAGTCTGTCCATCCATGTAAAACAGTCAGCGGGAAAGATAAATCATTCACTAAATATAACAGATAAATACTTTGCCATAGTTTAAAGGAGCTTCACTGCCAGACAAATGTTACTGGCGTGCAGACACACATACTGAGTCAATGGAAATTTATTTCTTAAAAAAGACACTTGTTCAAAACAGTCTATCAAATCAAATTTATTGAATTTTAAAGGGGTGCTCTGAATTCACAAGTTGCAGCTACAGTACATAACTCCTCTTATTATTTCATAAAACAGTCCAGTCTCATTTCAGATAGGAAATTTCCTCAGAAAAGGTCACGCTACAAAAAAGGACAGATGCATCAAATCTGATATATATATATTTATATGTATGAAAAATAAGAATGCTATCAAAAATAATATGGGGCAGGAAGTGTTAAAGGTTGTGAAGGTGCTGCATTTAAGTCAGTCGGGAACGGTGAGTGATATGGACAGCGAGTCAAGATTAAAATCCAAACCTCCAAAACATACACATCCACCTAGAACAACAGAAACACAGCAAACAAATCCAAGCCTGTAATATATCTACGCTTTAAAGGGTTCAACTTCAAATGATGCATATCCATTTAGAAAAACAATATCATGGGATTTGCTTGATCTTTTCATTATTGATGAAATGCTATAAAATGTGAAATACTACAAAATATGTATATAAAGGCCTTAATTTCAACAGGATCAGATGACAAGGTCTATTCTCAATCTAGCAGTAAATGCATAGCCGTTTGTTTCGGATAGTTTAAATTAAATTATATGATTTTTTACAAACTAATGAGACTTTTTTCGATGATTACTGTGAACACCACAAGTATGACTTCTCTTTAAGGATTTAAAGATGATATTAAACACGATAAATACAGCCACAACCTGTAAACACTGCCTGCCAGCTTAGCTCTTTCATACTGAGTTTTGTGGGTATCACAAATAGATTTTTCACAAGGCACTGGAGACCAAGTTTGGTTCACTGTCCACAGATCAAAATCAGCCCCAGCAACACAGCTTTTGCAGTGCTTAAAATCCAAGCCCATCTAAAATTTGGATGATAAAATGCATTTTATCAGCCGAATGCTGCATTCACATCATATTAAAGGAAACAGCAGAATATTGTTGGCTGATTCCCAAGTTACTCCCAAACCAACATAGCTATATTATTTTCATCCAACACGAAATGATCATAGCATTAGGCCGTAATTTTTAAACCCAATCTAATTTTAAAACCAGTATTAACTTTACCCCACCTCCAGCCCAAATCCAACCCTGAATGGATACGTGAGAATAAAGCAAAATTATACAAAACAGGAGCAGAAGAGACCCCGTCATTCCCATTTACAACTCAAGAATCCATAGTTTACCCATAATGATGGGGACATAGACACCAAAATTTGCCATGGTTGTTGAATGCTAGGTGTAGTGGCCTATATTGAAGCGTTAACATGGAACCTTTATATTTAAAACAGGCTATTTTGTGATAAAATTAGATACCATGAAGCATTTAAGTGTTGACTTGGAGCTTCAGTCACTCATCAGTGTTAGCTTGTAGTCTAGAGCCACTAAACACATATGCTAAAGTGTTAGCATTGAGTGTACTCTCACTGAAAATAATGTTAGCTACCACCCAACATATACCTGACATGCTACAAGTGTTAGCTTGGAGCTTGCTATCACTCAAAAGATAAAGTGTTAGCATGTAGCCTGCAACCACTCAAGATATGGTACTGTGTTAGCTTAAATACTTAGCTAAAAGAGTGTTGTCTCACTCCAAATAATGTTAGCATGAGGCTGAGTATTCTGCTACTTAGTGTAGGGCTATGATAAGGTGTTAGCTTGGAGTCTGCTATCACTTACATAGTGTGAGATAAGTAGTAGCATACCATGAATTCTCATACATTAGTAAAACTTTTGCTCAGCTAACGTTTGAGAGTTAGTACTATGACCCAGCAATGGAAGACAAAGCATTAGCATGCAATCAACAGCAATTTAAAATACAGTTAGTGACAGTGTAGGCCTATGCTAACGTTTTAGTCAACCACCATGCAAAATCAAAAAATGTTAGCTTGAAGTTTAGGACTCAGTAGAATAGAATAATGCATTACCTTAGACTGCAACAATTTACCATAAAGTTAATGCTAAAATGTAGCATAGCATGAAAATAAATTCCCATCCAAAGTAATGTTAGCAAGAGGCTGACTCATGTAAGCCTATGCTAATGTTTTAGTCAACCACCAAGCAACACATTAGGGGTTAGCTTGAAGCTCGTTATAATTCAGCAGTACAAGATACCAGATAAGCGTGGGCTCTGCAACAATTTTACATTAAATGAATGCTAAAATGTTTGCATGGAATTAACTCTCACTCAAAATATGTTTAGAGAAAATGATCATAGCTCCAAATAGCATAAGCCTATGCTAATGTTCTAGTTGACCACCATAGTAAATATTCAATGTTAGCTTGAACCTTGTTATGAGTCAGCAGTATAGGATAAAGCACTAGCATTTGCCTTATCACAAATGTTAAAATGTTAGCATCAAAAATAGTGTTGGCCCAACATTAGGTCAGCTCCAAAACACTATATTAAGTGTTAGCTTGGAAATCAATCAAAGGCAACTTTGTAAAATAACAAATTATCAATTGCACATAAAGTTTATGCTAAAATGTTAGCATCAAATGAACTTCCACTCAAAATAATGTTAGCAAGAAGCTAGCAAGTATAGAAGAATGCTATTATGACTTAACAGTATAGGATACAGCGTAGCATGGGCTCTACAACAATTTAACATAAAGGTAGTGCTAAGATGTGGGCATGGAATTACACTTTTACTTAAAATAATGTTAACTGGAAGCTGACTATTGCTTACTCTGGTGTGGGCCTGTGCTAAATAGCATTAACAAAAGAGCCGATGCTTTAGACAGAATAATTTTGGTGTCTATGTTCCCATTAAAGAGGTGTCACAGGATTAAACTATATCCCTGCGTACAAGGAAGAGGATGATTTTAGTGTTAATGAGTCCAAAAAATGTAATCATGATGTAGATTCACAACAAAACTGCTAAAATGACTATACATGTGGGATAGTGGAGAATCAACTGGTAAGTAAGTATCTCTTCCACTACATCCCAACACTGGTCACTCTCTGAGACCAAAACAAAGAGGATAAGACCGGAGGGTAGTTAAGTTTTTAAGTGAGAGGTGGGTAACTTAGCTATTAAGACAAATCATGTACAGTATGTCCAAAGCAGTGAACGTCAAATGAATCTTTCTTCATATTACTACTTTTGTTAGCTAAAGTGCCTGACAATCTTTGGTTTACCAACCCTTAGAAGTTGAAGTATCACAAGCCATGTCAGGAAGCATAAATAGAAGGAAACTCTAAAAGGAAAAAAAAAATCTTTAAAATACATACAGAAAAGAAACAGCATACTATTCTAGATGCGATCATCTCCAGAATCAGTCTCACAGTTTCATCACCTTACAATAAACCTCTATACACGCATACAGTATGTTAACAATTTTTCATCAAACTTCATCAAACCCTGAGCAAAAAGGATAAATTTAAGATTTCCTATATTAAGAATCTAGTGAGTGATATATAGATATGTGCACTTCTCGTGTCTTTTACCTCTCGTAATGATTTTCTAATGATTTTATGTGGCAGTGATCCACACTCCTAGCAATGGAAGTAATGTGGCTTCTCATTCCCTGGCTATGAAACTCAAAAGAACTACACACTGGAGTATGGTCAGCATGGTAAGCTCTGGGCTGACTTCAGGTCAGACAATGAATCATTTATTTTATGTTTTTTATGAATCCATATCAGACAATTTGGGCGCAAGAAAAGAAATTTCAATTAATTTTTGGACGAACATCCTTACAAATAGACAAATTTCCTTGAACATGTGTTTAAAAATAAAGAATAACAAGCTTAAATACAAAACTGTCAAAATTAAAAGAAAAAAAGATGGGCATAAAACATTACTGAAAACAGTGGAATGTTATTTTTTTTTAAATATTTGTTCCATGATTTCAAAACTAAGCCTAAAGACTGAGGTTAAAATCTAATCGTTCCAGCTACTAACTTTTCCTGTGTATTAACTGTTCAGTGGAGTTGTCCAAATCTGATTCCTGGGCAAAGGTGAGGGTTTTTTTTTTCTTAAAAAGTAATTCAAGAAAAGGTCAAACTGTGGTATTTTCTACAAAGCTCAAACTACCAACATAGGCTTGATTTGAGGATGTTAATTTAAAAAAAAAAAAAAAAGAAGTGTCATGATGTTAATAACACTATTTCAAAAGCTTTTCCACCCAAAATAAAACAAAAATAAAGTTCTGGTCCAAATGCTGTTTTAAGGACAGATTTTTTTTTTGCAGCTAAAATGATCAAGTTTAAATAATTACTTATTAAAATATGAACAATAAAAGCAGACTATATGACTTTTTTTTCAGTGCATTTCGTGGAGGGTGAGGTCACGGTGGCTGGAAACTGAGGTGTATAAATCTCAAGGCAGCCGACTGCATAGGAGACATGCACAGTTGCACGGCCTGTAAACTGCTGAGTGGACAAGCAGTGGATAATCCTGACAACAGATGGCAGCAGAGAGGATGGAGAGCCTGCTGTGATCTGCTGACTACTTTCTATAGCTGCAGAGCAAAATCAGCCATCAGACCAGGATGAGCTCAAATGTAGGAGGGAGCAGATATAATAGGAGGATGGACAAAAGTGGGTGATATACGGTTTTAAGGAATGACCTGCCGCTCTAAATCTTAAATAACATAAAGTTTAGATGTCTGACTAAAGTGACACACGATGGTTGTGACCGAAGTGAAAGTGTAGACGTTTGACAAGCTGTTAAAGACATCACAAGTAGAGTGGGAGCATTCAGCTGAAGGAACACAGAACAAAGAGCATGGGATGTTTCCAGTAACAGTAGCCTGATCTGCCATAGATAAAAAGAGGCCTGCACTCTGCTGGGCTGCAGCCAAACCGGACAAACAAGCCCCATCATTCAGCAGCTCGCCTCTCCTCGCGCTGCTGGTCAGCAAACAGGCCTTCAACCAACAAGAAGACTCAGCACCTTTTCCCCACACTCAAGTCACGGTTCTGTTTTTTTAAGAGAAGCACCGTTTGAATTGTGAGTTCAGTATTTACAGGAAGCTCTGCAGGTCGAGCCTTGTTGCGCCAGCAGAGTGTATCTAATGTGAAGTGTAGCTTTGATCCCATCAGTAATCTAGTAATTAACAAAATCCAAGTTAGAAGCTGAATTCATAAGCAGTGAAACACATCCTCGCTTAATTCAACACACTCAGCATCTTCACTTGGTCTGGTAGCTTATTGGAGCTAATGTTAGCTTATTTTTATGAAACTTGAGATAAGTATGTTTGCTGATTCCTCTGTAAACCAATCAGGCACAACATTAAAACCACTGACAGATGAAATAATGGCCCTTTCCCAGCAGGATAATGCGGATAATGTTGTGGTCTGTAGGCATTAACCATCACAAAAGTCTTTGTCATGGTGTCTCTTTAAGAGCTAAACCTCGAGTCCAAGTGATCGCCTCTTTGGGTTACTAGTGTCAAACAGCAGGAGGCTCTACCTAGTGGTGCAACCAGGTACGACAGCTAATCTACAATAAATTCGAATATAGTTTTCCGCTTTGTCGGTTAATGTGTTTTTAAACGGTTAAATTATCAAGGGCAAATAATCGGTTAACAGTTTAGAACCTCAGTTTAGAGGTTGCAGCTGTTTTGGCAGCACAAGAGGAACTATGCAATATCATGCAGGTGGTTTTAATGTTGTGGCTGGTTGCTAATTTAGATCAGCAAAAGTGATGAAGGTGTATTAATGCAAAATGTAAGAAACAAGTGACCTAAAACTATCTCATAAAGTAAATAGGGCTGGTCCAGAGTATTCGAATATCCAAGTATTCGTTCGTTGTGGTGGTATTCGGATAATAATATTGATATTCGAATAGTCGTGCACGCCGCCGCCGAGCGCTGCCGATGTTCTAGTACGCGGACCTACCAACTCCAATGTCACCCCCCCACCCTCGGCGCACCGCTACGGCTCGAGCAGAATATTCGAATAGTCGTCAATAATTGGACCCGAATATTCGAAGGACGGCAATTACTATTCGGAACAGCCCTAAAAGTAAACTGTGGAAATGTCTTGGAATGGAAACCAAAGACACAATGACTTGAATCAAGGTATGCTACGACAACAAAGATCTGCTAGCCAGGTCAATTCTATACATAGTTAAGTTTTAGGTTACGTAAGTTGCATTCAATCCATCCATCACATTAGCTAAACCGGCCCCCGCAAGCTAACACGCATGTCTTCGGACTGAAGTCAGAGCATCCAGAAAAGACATGCAAACTCCACACAGAAAAGTCAGTAGGTTTGAACCCAGAAACGTCTTGCTATGAGGCTACAATGTGAACCACTGCCCCACCGTTTCGCCCTGTATTCCAATACGTTTTAGCTGCGACAGCCCTATCAAGTCAGTATGACGCAGTACAATTTGTCAATTGAGCTGCAGCTGTAAACGTGTCCAAGTGCACTAAAACCATTATGGGTAATAATCCATTTACAGTTGTTATTTTCAGCATTGTTATTCATTAAAACGTGAGGTGAGGGAAATTTAAAACACAAGTGAAGAGCTCGACTGAAATGTGACCATGATCTGTAGTGTGGAGTAGAAATGTACAGCAGAAATAAATGTCGGGTCCCAAAATAACACGTGAGGCGTGGATCACTTAGTTACGACTAGACATTAGTGTTGCACACATGCACCGCAGCTTCTTTTGCATAGATTGACTTAACAGGACACATAAAGGCCATTAACGCATTCCTAACCACCATTAAGATTATTATTAAAGGAGTCAAATCAACTCCAAGGTTTAGATTGTGTATGAAACTAATCCTGCAGCATTTATTCTTTGATATAGAGAAATAAACAAAACTGAAGCATGACACTTTCTTTCATAAAACCCTTTAAGATAAATGTCTTTATGCATGACAAAAAATGGTCCTCTTCTCTCGTCACAATGTCAAGATATACAGTAGGTTTAAGTTTTAAAACAATCCTTCTAGTGAAACTAAAACATGAGGTAACTCTAAAAATGGTAAAGTATATACAGCTCTTTGTGTTAAGTGATACACAAGTGCATATAGATCTCTGGAGCTTCAGAGAAACTAAACTGTCAGCAATCACACCTCCTTAGAACACCTTCAATTTTTTTTTTTTGTGGTTAACTGCTCGGAAATTTCAATCCTCTGCTTAAGTGTTTTCTGCTAAGCCACCGCTCACCTTATTGCTCTGACCTTGGCCCTGAGTTGGGAACCATCCGACCTTAAACCCACATTAATGTTATCATATCCCCCCCCCACTAAATGTCACCCCTCGTTGGTCTGAGAGGCAGATTGGACTGACTTTTGACCACGACAAAGTGACCCTCAGAGGCTTCTCAAGCTGCCCTGCATCACCTCTGGTTGTCAGCGTGGCAGCCAAAATGCTCAAAAGTCATCTAAAGCAGGGATTTTGTATTCAAGAAACCCTCACATATACAAACAATACACAGTAACACAGCAGGAATTCAAAAACAGAACTTTGAGAATCGTTCCACTTGGGTGTAAGCTAGTTTAAAAACACTACATTTTTGTAATAGAGGGATATTTCTTATCCAATCATGGCTTTGTATTATTATGACTCAGACTTTGAGAGCAATGTGGTTTGCCTTTTTCCTCAAACTGATTCAAATTCTGCAAAAAAAAATGAAGATTGGTTTGCCAGGACATTAGCCACGTTTCCATGAAGCAAGCTGTTTAAATGTCAGTGTAGTGTGACACTGTTGTGTAGTGTCAGAAGGTGGCGCTATAGGCTAAGTTACTGTAATAAACAGAGAAGAAGAAGAAGAAGCAGGAAACAAAACTAGTTGCTTGCAACCTCAAACAAGACGGGAAAAAAACAAACATTTGTCCACATACAGGAGAAAAATGGATAGAATTCTTCATGAATGTTTTCAATCCTAAAAGTTGTAATTATTTTTTCATATCAGATGGTATTGGACGTGTTTATGCTGTCCCGAGTTGGAGACAACAAAACCGCTGATCAGTCACGTGAGTTAAATGTTTGCGTCAAAGGAACATCTCCCATTATGCGCGTTAACTCTTTCTTTGACAGAATCCACTTCTCGTGAGCCAAAAAAATGGAATTTTGTAGCTTCCATGAACTTTCTCTAATGCTATGCTTCAAAACGCGCATACAAATCCATTTACTGAAACACAGCTATTGAGGTTACTGTCAAAGCAAAGTCCTGTTAATTCTTGTAAAAAATCAAAAACAAAGCGCCAAAAAACTGTGAGGAAGGTGGGATAGTTGATATGCGACATGCTGTATGTGAGACAAAATGAAAAGTCAGAGGCTATCACATTAACGGGGTGCAAACAGTGTCGCTGTTTTACCTCTCAGATGTGGATGAGGTGACCTGTATTCCTCATTGTTTTTTTTTCCTGCTAATACTGCCTGAAATTTATAATCCACTCACCACAGTTCCTAAACCTTCTTGTGATACGTGAAGGGATGGAAGAGGAAAAGCAGCTATCTGACACATCACTCTTACAGCAAAACCATTAAATTAAATACAACCTGTCATAACAGCCACTCACACACACTGTAACAGACCTTCCCCATCAGCAGCAGCTGTAAACACAGTAGGAGTAAGAGATAAAGAGAATGTCTCTCCATGGAAGCTCCTCTTTAGTTTCTGGTGCTTCACATTTTTACTCGCGGTGAGGCAAACATGACCTTTTCTTCAGTGTTGTAAATGTAGACAGACACAGTGTAGCACTTCAACAAGATCCAGGCAGGAGCCAAATCCAAAAAAAAAGGAGAAAAAAAAAAAAAAAAAAACAAAATCACCAAACTTCAGTAGTAGATCGGTGGTGGAGAGGTCCACTTAGGCAGCAGGTTTGTAACAGAGGAGTTAAAAGTGTGCGGAAAAATGCCCAGGAGTTGTGGAACCAGAGCAGGCAGTCCTGGTGTACTACAGTACAAATGGTGGGGTTGAGTTGCATTAGTAGCTGAGTGTGCGGCTTGAGCAAGCGATCGGGAAGTGGATATCAATCATCCTTCGAACTGTCAGTGACAGCGGCCGCCGGAGACGCGTCTGGCATGCGGCTGCGTTGGTACAGGCGGTAGCCCTTTCGGCAAAGCAGGACGAACCAGTAGACCTGCGGCGCCAGGATGCACGAGTTGCCCAGGTTGGTGGACAGCGGCAGGTGGAAGGGCACGCTGTACAGGGGGATGCCGTAGTGGCGGCCGTACATCCAGTACATGTAGGGGAAGAGGGCGATGCGGCACATAAAGAAGGTGAACAGTACTATGCCACCATTGGCCTTGTGCAGCCAGCAGTCCTGGAGGCTGAGCTGGTGGAGGAGACCAAAAGAGGGAGGGATGGAGAAGGAGTGTGGATGGAGAGAACAGTTTAGAGGAGCAATGAAACACAGTGAAAGCACATTGTCCATGTTCCAGCCTTGTTTATCTGGGTAAACTGAATACATAGTTTCTGTCAGATATATGCTACATTTTCATTTACATATTTAATATCCCTGTTTTTTACCCATAAAGGATAAAGTATTAAAATAAATCATATACCAGGCTAAACAACATGCAAAAAGATTCATTTTGTGATTACTGTGACAGATATTGCAGGTGATATGTGTCACCATTTCAGTGGGAGTTATTATTTCTGCATTATTTTTCCATCAAAATGTCTATAAAAGAATGATGATGTGATTGTTGTTGCAGTCTACAGTAATCCCTCATCTATCGTGGGGGTCAGGTTCCAGAACCCCCCCGCTATAGACGAAATCCGCGAAGTAACGACCTTATATTTATTTAATTATTTATATGTACATTAAGGCTTTATAAACCCTCCCCACACTGTTATTAACCTTTCCCACACTCTTATAAACACGTCCTATGCTCTTAAACACTTTCTACACTCTTAAACCTCTCCAAGAAGAGAAGCTTCTACAGCCGTGTCTGATAATGGAACCAGCGACGCAGCGATCCACTTGAAACGCCCACGTCGGAAAAAACTTTGCCGTATTTTAAACACACCGACACCGAGGACGTCCAGCTGCCTACCGGGAAACTGATGGTGATGTTACGGGTAATCTTACAGACTGTTACCGGTTCCCTGACGGTTATTTCCAGTAAAGGCTTCCATCACCGCCAATCAATCAGACCGACTAGCTTAAGCAGAAGCGGCCGTAGCTGCGTTTTCCATACGTGCGTCTAGTCATCTGCTGTACGCTATGTATTTATATACAATTTAAAAATCCACGATACAGTGAGACCGCGAAAAGTGACCCGCGATATGGCGAGGGATTACTGTACACCAAACAAGCATTCATGTCCAACACTTAATATCAATTGTTTTTTTCTCAAATAAAAAAAAATAAAATAAAATAAAATAAATATATAAATATACATATACATATATAAATGGGGAAAAAATCAATCATTTAACACAACAGATCTGTGAAATAAAAGTAAATTGTTTAAAAACGGTTTAAAAAGTTCAGTTTCTACACTGTAGATAAGATACACATTCTAATTACTAAGCAGTCTGTTCTGTCGACAGCCTGACTGTTCCATTTCCTGCTCAGTCTGTTGCAGAGCTGAACGTTCACATTTGGATGATTTTGGAAAAAGGCACTACAGACACCGCAGGCCAGTACAGACCTAAATACACCATTGCTGTAAGATGGCGTATGCTCACATCAGGTAGTGTCACACTGATGTACACAGCATCAATCAGCACTGCTGTTCAGAGCAGTAAAAATGTCTGGCAGCGTCTGTAAGTGCTGATCTGGTCCAAAAGAGGGCAGCAGTGCAGCTTTGCTTTGCAGTTTTTCTCTGCTGACACCAGATGTCAGCAAAGACCTGAGAGCCTGCGGTCCACTGATTTCACTGAGCTCCACAGTAAAGGCTCTTCTATTCATAGATTAATGCACTGTAAGCCTGCAGCCTTCCACTAAAACTATACACACTGTTTACCAGAGTGTAATGTCTTCTGTATGGGAAAACATTAACTGCAGCGGATGGGTTAAGAGGCAGGAAGAGTGAACTGTGCCATGGCTTGTTGGCTGAATGCTGCTGACTGATGGGGTTTTTTGGTGAGCCATGCACCTTAATTATTGATGGAACAGTGACAAGCTACATCCCAAATGAAATAGAGATACTCGGGTTTTTTGGCGATGCAAGGCGCTGTATATCACCTGAGCAGGAACTACAAAAGAAGAAGGATGAATAAGCCAAGAGAGCTGATGATAGATGACTTAAGTTTAAGTAACTTATATAAAGTAAAATGAGCATGGAGGTGACAAGTACAGTTAAGCATTTCTACTTAAATAAATCTGAGGTGACTGAAGAGACTTTCCATATTTTAAAAACCTACTTCTAAGTATACTTATAAAGCCGAAGCAATAGAGAGATTAGGTTGTTTAAGTATCGTCACATATGGATCAACTCATTCAATCAAGAAAGTTGGTTGGTTGGCTGATATTTTCAGGCAATATTGGTCCGCCACAAATATATGTGTAAGGGCATACATGTTGTCCATTATGAAACCTTTTTCTTGTACAGAACATAATGCAGAAAAAGATGCTTGGGGTAATTTTCAAATGGCGCCATCGTACAGTTTGTCCAGCCTGGCAGGTCTGACTCCATTCTTTACAATACTCTGCCAGCAGCACATGTAGCAGAGCACGCATCAGAGATGGTGGTGCTGAGTCAAGTGGTGTCTTCACAGTAAGCTGCTAAGTCATTGTTAAATACACTGCTGGAAAGGTTCTAAACAATGATCCTATCTTTTCCCCTTCTATATACATATATGAAGAATATCAGTCGATATATCAACATATGCTTCAAAATGATGCTCAGCTGCTTAGCCAAACTGGACAGGAGCAAGACATCATTAAACAACTGTACAAGCTAAACAGCAGGTAGGTGTGCTTGTTTTATGCAACCTTTAAGCCTGAACTCCATCTCATTGATCAGTCAGAGGCTCCACCTGGTGGCACAACCCAGCACTACAGCAAATCTACATTATGTTTTCTGACAGTTTAACTCTGGGGTGCCCAATCCTGGTCCTCGAGGGCCACAATCCAGCATGTTTTAGATGCTTCCCTCTTCCAACACACCTGATTCAAATGATCAGCTCATCATCAAGCTCTGCAGAAGCCTGATAACGATCCTGATCATTAGAATCAGGTGTGTTGGAAGAGGGAGACATCTAAAACATGCAGGATAGTGGCCCTCGAAGACCGGAGTTTGAGACCCCTGGTTAAACTGCTTGGCCTTCATGTTCTGCCTTATTGGTTCATATGGAAATTGTTCGACTAACATCCCTTATTAGACTACAGTTTGATATAGTAGCATCTAGGACCAGCTTCAACACAGAAGGGGAATACTATACAACCATAAACTGCTTTTTTAAAATATGACTTATCCTATTCCTAACATATAACTATGTATATTTTAGGATACTATAATTATAGTGCAGTTAATGACATGCTCTATGGAGTTGGAAGTACAGACATGCTAATGCTTGCTGATCATGTTAAAGCACAGTTAAATTAACTCCTTACACTTCTGCTCTTGTGTTTTTGCTTTTATGAAGCTACAAAAAGACACCATCCTCCAAACTCTTTAAATGCTTTGTACTACTCTCAGTGGAGCCCCATGAGCACAGCAAGTGCAGCAATACAAAGCTTGACGGGCTGGTTGTGCCTAGCTACAGTTGCTAAGCTATAATTGGACGATTGCTGCTCAGGCTAAGTGTTCAGTAAATGATTGCCCAGCTAGGCTGCGTGGTAGTTGACCTGTCTGATAAAGTGACTGCGGCCTTAAGATGTCTTTACTACCTAAAGCTACTGTACAGGACACAGGGCAGATGTAGGACCTCCCAGGTTGTTCCTGGTGAATGCTCAGGTGCACGTGTTGTCTCACCTGAATAAGTATCTTCCCCATGGAGACGAAGGGTGTGCTGAGCTCCGTTAGAAACAAGCAGCCAATGAAGAAATCCCCCTGGTCCTTTCTGAAGAACTGAGGAAGAGACAAACAGAGCACACACAGACTGAGCAAACAAACATGAGCACGGAGAAGAAAAAACACAGCTGACTTTCAAGGACATTCTTTTTGGATCAGTCTCAATGAAAATATGCTGATGGGCCTCGTGAGACAGGGACAGCATGAGGACAATGAAATGTTTCAAATCTAGTCAATGTTAACTTTAATTATTTTCTCTATACGTCCTATATTCCAGGGTGTAAATTGCAAAACTATATAGAAAAACACAATTAAGTAGCTACATGCTTCCTATGGATCATTGATGATGCTCTGAAATAAGCAGCTTTCTATGTATTTTGTTTAGTTTATGTTCAGTTATCACTCAACAGCAGCACTTTAAAGGCTTGATGTCACTGGGACAAAGATAAAGACAACATTTATCTTTTTATTTTTACCCCAAATAGCTGTTTTCCTTCTTTACTGATGGAGGCTGCTGCTGGTGTAGCTGTATGTTAGGTAAATACAGAGCTTTATGGTGCAAAAACAGGAAGCAGTGTGACTGTTGTGTGTAGTATGTACACCAGGACAGTGGAGGTGAACAGAAAGTGTCCGATTCCATCAACAGAGACCAGAGTTCTCGTCTTATCTCATACAAACAGCTGTATCCCAGCTACAGCTGTCACCAGAACAAAAACTTCAGTAACAACTTGAAAGCATAATCGTGAAACCATAAATGCTGAAGCTACCGGAGCTACTGGACACTAACAACTTAACAACATGAATGTTGAACGGTGGCAGCAAGTGCAGGTGCAGCAACAGCAACTTGTGGAGAAAACAAAACACCATGAATCTTGTATGAAGGTATTTACTGTTCAAGTCGGATGATCAGGGACAAATTATAGATGACCAAAAGTCAGCATGCAAACGGTGTCACAGAGCGTTTGAAGCAACTGGAGGAAACACCTCAAACTCATCAAAACCGTTACTGTTGGCCCTTGTGCCTCTTGTCTCTGTGTGTATGTTTTAGGTGTTTTCTGTAACCACCAAAGGGTGGCTACCCTGAAATGTAGCTTTTGTTAGCAGCTGCTAATTTGGTGAGAGGTACTCGTGTCTTAGTGAAGACGTTAACCTCTGTTAGCAGCTGCATGATTCTGTGAGAAGATACTAGTGTATCATGTGTGTTTCGTAGCCACTGAGCGGTGGTGATTCGTGTCTTGAGTCTTTTTGTAATGTGTGTTTTGAGGCACCTGTTTTGGTTTACTGAGTTTTGTGCACTCGGCACTTGTTTGTTACTTCTGTTTGGTGTGGTGTTGCTATTGTGTTTAAGTTTGGCTAGGGAGTTGGGAGTTTAGTTGTTTTCTGTTAGTTTGCCTTAGTAAGTTTTTCATAACTCCCTTAGCCTTCGTTTAGTTTTATTTGGTTCTTTGATTTTTAGCAACACCCACAAGCTGTGTTCTTTGTGTTACCACGGCTCTTTTGTGTTGTTTTTGTCACTGAGCAATAAATTGCTTTAACCAACTAATTTCTTTGTTGCACCTAGCTAACCCTAGAGCAGGGGTGGGGAATCCTGGTCCTCGAGGGCCACTATCCAGCATGTTTTAGATGCTTCCCTCTTCCAACACCTGATTCAAATGATCAGGATCGTTATCAGGCTTCTGCAGAGCTTGATGATGAGCTGATCATTTGAATCAGGTGTGTTGGAAGAGGGAAGCATCTAAAACATGCTGGATAGTGGCCCTCGAGGACCGGAGTTGCCCATCCCTGGTCTAGAAGATGGTCATACAAGCAGCTGTGGCTGCACCTGGGAGCTGTGGTGCTTTAAACTGAAAGCTAATGTCAGTATGCTAACATGCTCACAATGACAACATTAACTGCTGATGTTTAGAAGTTCTATTCATTCTTATGGGGACCTGAATGTAATGGCAAAGCATCAGATAGAAGTCAGTGCAGTTCCTCTAATGGCCACTTGAAAGAGGCTCCAAAAGTGAGTCAGTCCATATAGATCCCAGTGTTATAATGTCCAATTTTATAGCAGAAATTAACATGTTTACAGTCTGGTACAAAAAACAGTTTTGGTCTCTATAGCTAAATTCCCTGGTTATGACAACTGTATAAAAGGTGAATTTTTATGTAAGTCACCTGTTTGAATTGAATCAAGACAAATGGTCCCATCTGTTTCCAAAGTCTCGAAAAAGCCTGCAGAAACAAACTTGTTTCATGTAATTCAGGGAATTCAGGGACCAACTATTCCTCTGCCTGGCTGGATGCCTCCTTTCTATTGCATGAGCTTGCCAGGCGCCAAATTGCTGTGGTGCAGCACAAGCCATTAGAAATAAAGAGTTTCAGAGCACAGCGGTGCTCTTGTTGTATTCTGTGTGAAAGGGCTGTTAGAGTCAGACTCTG
>OMNN01053002.1:6328-23910 GCA_900302755.1 Chromis chromis
GAAACCAGGGACTGTCTCAAAAGTGCATGAAAAATCATTGCCATTTTTTATTAGCTACCTATGTGTTATTAAAGAGCCCATATTATACACATTTACAAGTTCATTATTTTATCATTGGGGGCTACTAGAATATGTTTACATGCCTTAATGTTCATATTTTTCTCATACTATACATTGCTGCAGCACCTCTTTTCACCCTCTTTTTTTATAAACCGCTCTGTTTCAGCTCCAAGCATAGTCTCCTCTGATTGGTCAGGTGGCAAACATGTTACATAGTGACGCAGTGCAGTAATGGAGGAAACATGAACTTCTAATAAGGCATTTCAGAAAGGTAAGGAGTGTTTTCTGTGGGAGAGGATACCTCCCTTTGGTGTGGATACACTAAAAGAAAGGGAAAACCCAAAAAGCATCATATGGGGTTTTACATTTTTACCCAGACCATAAGTTACAGTTACACAGCTTTTATTAAACTCATCATTTAGACGTGACTTTCTCTTGCATGTCCATGCCACAGTATCGCAGACTAGTGTCTTTCATTAACTGCAAACGTACAAATACATTAGACAATTAAAACTTGAGGGTGTATCGACACCTATTTTTCCAACTTCTGTGATTATCTAATAGTTCTCAATCAGTGTGTGAAAAACAAAAAGCTGAGGTATGATCCGACATTTGGCTCAAATGTTAAGTAAATAAATCCATTATCCAACTAATTCATTGGATCAATTTCATTATGACTTAGTTTAAAGAGCTTTTTATCTAAATCAATCCTTTAGCTCTGTTTGTGTTTTCTGGCGGTCCTCAACAGCTTTGACATTTTTCGAAAATCAACATTTTGTGTGTGTGTGTATTTCTAGGAAATGTGCAGCTGTGCCAATGTGTGCGGCAGCGCCATGTGGGCTGAGATGTGCTGGAATAGACAGCAGAGAGAAGTTTCTTCCCAAGTGGAGCTGCTGCAGTCACATACATAAAGATTAGGTGGCACTGTGCAACCCCTCCACATCTACACCTACAACACTAATGATAACTCAGCTTTACTGCAGGCTTTTTACATGTTGTTTAGTGCTGGATTCCTTGGGACTCTTCTGGACTCTTCTCCTTCCGGAATTTCATTTTGTAATTAACCAGTAATAATTTTCTTCATTGAGAAGAAAAGAAAACCAGCATCAGTCAACTCTCTGCCAAGTTTGCACTTGTGTTGACACGCTTCAATCAATCTGTAATGCCAAAAGGGAGTTTGGGGACCCTACAAAAAAGGACTACGTGGCCTAGTTGTGATTACCTCCAAGGGGCTGACACCAGAGGGCTGACACAAATATTCCTGTTGTCAGCTCTTATTTACAAGAGTTCTGTTATGATGAACGTGATTATAAATCACAACACTAACTGAAGACTGCAAGCATCAAAGCAGAAATATAGGAGAAGTGCATTTTGTTTTGAAAAGTACACATTTACTTTTGTAGCAAAGTTAAAGACGTATTTCTTTAAGGTATTCATTTGTACTATATCTGTCTTAGCTGAAAGATTATTGACTGAAGTCAGTTAAGGTAGGGGACATGAAATGGTCTGCCAGGTCTGCTGAAGTTATATCCAGAATGGCCCAATCAAACACAGTTGGCAGTGATCATTATGGGAAGCCAGTGAGGGATCAGATCCATATTCTCTGGACTACTGGTTATTTAAACTTTACTCGATTCTGCAACTTTCTAAAGCCAACAATGATTTCTATGCTGTAATGCCACAGGACTGCACTATTTTACGTGTAAAATGTATGTTTTTGAATGGGCTCGTTCACTTTCTTTAGACAAAAAGATTGAAAACACTCTCATGTCGGTATGAAGCTGCAGCCAAAAGATGGACAGCAAAGTTTAGCTGAATATAATTACGATCAGTGGGGGCTTAGGCAGCTCACTGTGCCTGGCCAATAAATACACCAATTTCACCTCTTTTAGTCTCTCTGTGTTGAGGTAATCATTAAGATGATTTGTTTCTGAAACTAGTATTCATCCAAACTAACATTAACGTGTAGTGACTAAGACTATATGCTCACCAGTGGAGGACTACTGTATGGTCATAGCAGTAACAGCTTTCCCATGCAAACCCAAACGAAGGGCAATGAGAGCTGCAGTTCTTTACACATACTAACAAGGGAAAAAGAGGTCATGCATAACATGATGTGTGATCACAGTGGGTGACATGGGCTGTACCAGTGCAGCAGAGTATAGAGTGATGGATTGCAGTGTGTGCAGACTACACTCTTGAACTATATGACCCATAACTGTGATGTGAAGGGATAAATTAACGGAGGCTGTGTTTACGTGCAGACTATATTTGTTCCACTGGAATAATTCAAAGTAGCTGTTGATCTGAAAAGGTGTCTGGAGAGGTTTTCTTTTGAATTTACTTGCAATGTTTAAGAAAATAAACTTTAGGGAAAGACCAGGGTTTGGGTTACAGTAGAGGCCCTTTGTCATTATGGTTGGAATACATCTGGTTTGAAATAGGAATGTTTTGTGGGCCCATCCACCCACCTCGACCTCGTGGCTCTGTAACTATCTCACCTCACGTCCTACTTTGCCCCCGTCATAATCACAAGAGGGCAGTGTCATAATAAAATGTACTCTTTCATGCATACAGTTGTAGACCTTTGACAGAATCTTTTCTAATTGAGTCACCTGCAGCAAATAGCTTGAAGGCACTGTAGTATACAGGACTCTTAGCTAACTGAATGTGATGAATTATTTTACAGCACATTTATTTTCAAAGCGAGACTGAAGATGTGAGTCTTACCCTTGGGAGTGCATTTGACAGCCCACTGAGGCCTGCAGTATTCCCAGTACAGTGCTCCTCGAAAACTGAACATATGGGAGTCGAATGGTCAGCTGGGATACGAGTATCTGCATGTACACATGAGAGTGTTTGCCAGGGCTGACAATGCGTAATGCATTTGTCATGCCAGCCAGGCCAAGCAGGCATAAAAGCCCTTTCTTCTTAATCGAGGCCTACAGGGTAATTTGGTAATACAGAAGGGGCCTGTCATGCTTTTCTGAAAAGCAAGATGACGAGGAGGTGGAGGATGAGCAACATAAAGAGGAGGAAGAAGAAATCATCTGGCCTCTGTGGATCATGTTTTCTCCATTAAGAGTAAAAAATTGGGTTGAAACATAGATGGATAGATTGGTGGGTGTTTTAGTTTCTTTACATATTTATAAGAAGTTGGCTTCTTTTAAAATTTATTTTTCTCTTTGAGACACAGCAGACAGAAAAACAAGCTCTCAGACTCGAAGTATGAAAGAGAAATAAACAACAGCGTCATGATTACCTATGCACCATCACACATGAATCTGCCGTGCTTTATTTGGACATATGTCAGGTCGGCTCAGCTTTCGCGAGGCTATGTTTGCTCAAAGACTCACTCTCACTTTCAAAGGGAGTAAAAATAAAAGATTGAAGGCAGGATGGGAACTTTGGACTGTAGCTGTTTGCTTCTTGCAGAATTAAAGAAAACTAATGTCTATGTAAAACGCATCTCATGGTGTCATCGTCTACCTTAATCAGCCACTGTGGTGTAAATTAAGGACAATTCCCTTCAGGTTGTCCCAGTTTCCAAATGCTGCAGACCTGCCTAGCTGTAACAGATCTGCTTTCCACCTCATGCCTCCACTTCTGCAGTCTTTCAGTTTTTTCTCACTCCACTGTACATGGGCCTCAAAGGAGGGACAGGCGGTGCTCACTATCACCTTGTTTTCCTCCAGGTGTTTCCGCCTCATAGTTTAAACACATGTAGATCAGGTGGGCTGCAGTCCACGCTACCCAAATGTGTGAATTTGTATATCTGCCTCTGTCTTTGTCTGACAATGAGAGACTGGCAGCGTGTCCTGGGGTTTCCCAGTACATGCTTCAATACACTCCTGTTACCCTGAATGAACAATTAATGCAAGTTATGTATTTCTCTAGAATTTGTCCATTGTGATTTTGCATTGTCTTGTTTGCTTTCAATGCCAGGCTTCTCCAAATGGACAATAAAGATTTGAGCCTGAACTTGGGCTTGATGCCCTGTAACGGTGCCAGACAGTTCTCAAAAGAAGGTTAGAGATGGTAGCCAGTGAGAAGGATGCCAGCAGTAAACCCTGCTGGGACTTCAAAGCAAAAAAAAAGTACAGAAATACTCCTCTTTCAGACACAAGTATTGGGGAGATCAAAATGCTTGTCCTTCACCAAAGGCAGTAGTGCTTCCAATTCAGTCATATTTAAACCCAGCTACAAGTGTTTGTGGATCTGGTGAGGGATGATGCCCTACTGACAGATTGTAATGTGTGCAGAGGTTTGTGGAAGAACTCCAAGCTCAATAGCAGGTGGAAGAATGCCACATGGCTTTTTTCCCCTTCTGGGACAGTATAGAGACAAAGAACTGGCCATATCTGGCCAGTAACGCATTTCTTCTCTGCTCCAGTTTGTGGTTCATGAAGAAAATGCGAGTGGGAACCTACTGGTGGTCACAAAATGTGTATAACACAGCTCCTGATGTTGATCGCGCAGTCATGTGACATCCCAACCCACGACAGTCACTGCTCACACAAACAGTACATGCATAACTGTGATGTGCTTGGTGTGGACGAGGATCAGTCTTGTAATTTTATGATCAACTACTTTCTAATCTGCATGGAAGACTCCATTCAATGCATAGTAGGTTGGCATCTATGTATTCTGTGCATACAAATTTTGGGCTGCACACAGACGTCCTTTGAGAGGTCCATGTGGACAATTTACATTACATGGACCCTTATGTACTCAAGGACGCAGAAAGTATAACACTGTCCTTAGGCACAGCAGTGTTTTAAACTAAAGGCTGATGTCAGCACGCTAATATGCTCACAATGGTGATTCTAACATGCTATTGTTTAGCAGCAATAACACTTATTATGTTCACTATCTGAAATTAATTTGAGTTCATCCTCAGGCAACCATGAGTATCTGCATCAAGGGTTGAAAATGGGTACTGTAGTGTTGAATGAATACAGAAACTTCAATTCAAAGATCACAAAGAGCATATCTGTGGGCGTTGTACCAGCTGAATTACAGATCCCCCCCAAAAAATCACTAATTTCAAATGTGCAATCGCATTGTTGTCTCTCATTGTCCACTTGGTGGAGCAGAACATGCTGTTGGAATTGAATCATGCCTCCCAGCAGGCCTTCACCGACTGAAAGTGTTTGCATCAGTGGCCCACTGCAGCAGGTCCCTGAGGACACGACACACAGATGTGCACACATGAACACACCCGTATGCACTCCGCGACTCATATCACTATCACATCGAAAATCCCATGACTGTGAAGACGCTCATGATCTAACAATAGAGTCTTCAGCATCAGTGAACTATACAGAACAATTGAGATGGATTTAATGCAGGTCACAGATTCATTAAGTAGCTCGTCCCACGACATGTGACAAATGACATTATTAGATTACATGCAAACCGCCATCTGTTTAGTGCTCTTAATTGATCGCGCTGCTGTCAGTAGACATAAGAGTGAGACTAAACGCTACCAATTAAAGTCTACTTCTTTAACTGCAGTGAACTCCTTTCTGTGTTCACCTCTCTTTGTAATCAGCTGGGGAGATCTATCGAAGAATATTTGTTCTTTCTCAGCATCAACCTGCTTCATATTCATTTTGGCTCCGACAATTGCACCTGGAAGCTGCTCAGAAAAACAACAGACTCTTCTTGTTGGATACCGAGCAGCATGTCTGATCAAGGTAGGGGGTTAAGCACGCAGCTCAAAGGCACCTTTTCTTCAGGACAAGTTAAACATTACTTTGTAGGATCTTAAGGATTTTCTGCAATCTATGCTACACCGATGCTGGTATCTAATAAGGACAACATCACTCTAACACTATAACCTTTGTACTTACATACACTTGCCTTAAAAAGGACTTACTCAAGCAAAAGTCAGATTTCTTGTGTATAAATGTATGTTAATCTAAGTAAATGTTACAGGGTAGCATTTTAAAAAGGGTACAAGATACAGTCCATTAAAGCATCGAAATATTCTTGAGGAACATCATTACACCATTGTGGGTGAGACGCACCAAGCTGCCATGTCCTAACCAGTGGCAAAGGAAGTATTCACATCCTTTACTCAAGCACATAATGTAAAAATACTCCACTGCAGAAATCATGCACTTCAAATCCTACTCACATAAAAGTATAGAAGTATTATGAGCTAAGTTTAATCAACCTGCTGAATCCCCAAAACCCACTGGCAGATTTTAAAAGCAAAATCACCAGTGATAGTCAGAAACGGTAAAAGCAGAAAGTATCATCAGCTTTTTACCTTTAGACAGTTCTTAAACTACTCATCTGTGATGTGCCGATCAGTCAGGAAAAGGAACCAAATCTAAGCTTATATTCATTCAGAAAATTTGCCAAGACCACATTCAGCAAAAAACAAAAAAATTCAACGCTCCTCAGCGTAACCCCAAAGCCATTAGTGCCTCAGTTGCGACCAACAGCCAACTGACTACAACTGTGTCATACCTCACAAAAGACATGTTTGAGTTCCCTCTACTTCCAGCCACGGTTGTGCTATTTTAATAAAAGAGCAAGACTTTTATTGCAAGTGGAGCTGAAGCCGGTTCATGGTCTGTCCTATGAGATCACCCACCTGTCGCTCAAACTGACTTTTATCTCTATGGCCTCGAAAGAGTTGTTTAAATGAAGCTACTGCAGAGGTTTATCAGGGAATTGTGTCTTTTTGGTGCAACCTGGGCATCTAAAACATTCATCAAAAGTCAATCATTTGTGGCACTGTGTTACACTCTGTTAATATGAGAGTCTATATCTCCTGCTGTAGCTTCAGTGAGAGTCACGAAGGGGCTCGGATAACAGAGAACCAGCAGACCTGGGATCAGCACCTCAGGATCTTAACACTAATGTATAAAATAATAATAAACAGGCCTAAATAAAAGGACTGTGATGAACATATCGAGTGTAATGGTGATCGATGTTTTGTGGACAGTGACAGCAGGCAGTGCTTTGTCGTACTCACTTGTCTAGACGTCAGCCTGTGAGCTCTGCGCTCCATGAAGTCCTCCACAATCTGTTCTGGGTTCAGCTTCACTGCTGGTTCATTCTCAGTGCAAAATGTCCTCAGTCGTCTGAATCTCTGTGTCACTGCAGCCCTGAAAGCAGAACGGGAAGCTCAACAGGCACTCTGCAGCCACAGCATCATTAAAGTTAGAAGTTACAGGTGACTGTGAAGTAACAGCGTTTAACCTGAACTACCAAGCACATGTTGACATCGTGGGCGTATTAGATTTGGGTCATGTCTCACTGGGTGGTGCATTAAATCAGTGATTAATGAAGATGGATGCAGCTTTTTTTTAATTAACCAAGCTAAGCTATTGCCAGTCTTAACAATGACCCTATAATGAGGCCTGTTTTATTTCCACAAACTGCTACCCCGACCCCGATGGCAAAATTAGCCTGCTAGGGAGCCCCGGGGCAACAAAGTTATTGATGGGCCTTTTGTGGCTCTCGCAATATAATGTCGGTTTCATTATTTCTTCCCACAAACAACCCACACACCAGAGCCGAAAGGATTAGTTGATCGGTTGATTAATGATTTGACATTCACAGCTGAATATGAATATTTGCTGGCTTCCTGGTTTCCTGTGATAATAAAGTAAAAATTTGTGTTTTTTGTGATCGTTGGCCAAAGACAGACTGTGAAAGTGTTTATTTGGGCTTGAGGGCAGATTTTAAACTGTCGATGATAATGAATATGATTGTTGGTTGCAGCCTCACAGAACTTCTATGGTAGATTTAGGGTAACCTGTCTGAGACTTTCTGGATGTTAATTACTTGGAGCACAGACAGATTATGTAGCCTTAAATGATATGGAGTAAACCTGGGACTTTGGGGTATTTTTAAAAATCGATATAAATAGCTACATACAGTAAAATTGATGACTTTAAAAATACTCTAAAGTACAGTTATGCATATAAATGATAAAACTGTGACGAGAGTTAATGTAATTTGTTATAACAAACTGCTTGGCAAAGGGTCTTACATTTGGTACCCGAAATGACGAGCTGATTTTCCGGCCAGGCTGCAGGGTCCAAACACATCCGACGTGCCGGTCACAGTCCTGAAAAATAATACGAACCAGCTATTACACCATCACAGGGCCAGAAGTACAAGAGCTCTCACACATGCTCTGTGCTTAACCTCATAATGCGCGTCGCAAAACAGCTCAAACTGCATTTTCACTATTGTCTGAAAGGGGCTACGCAGTCGTCGCATTCAATGGCACTCAAAAGGGAGAAAATTGTGTTTGTGAGCGAGGGAGACAGAATGTGTATGTGTGTCCCTTTTATGTGGCATCACAGAGGTGAATAGCAGCCGTGAGGCAGAGAGAAATGGAGCATGGGAAATATTTAGAAGCTTGTTTCAGTGGATTGAATGAAACCATGAAAGAGTTTAGCCTTTGCTTAGATGTCAGTTTTTTAAACCCATTAACTGGTGGGTTGACTTTTTTTTTTTTCAAGTTTGTCTTAAAAATGACATTTTACACAAAATGAGGAGAGCAGATTATGTTTCCTACCCTTTACAGTGGAATTAGTGTGGACAAAAGGAATGATTTCTGTGACCAAAAGCTGTTGCACTGTTAATATGGGCATGTGATTATATTATTAAGTTCAAATACAAAAAATGTAAACCAATTGTTAGTCAGTGCATTTAGGCATTTAAATTAGTACAAAAATAAACATTCACATGTACATGAACACTTCTCATATTTGTGTTAAGAAAATTAGCATTCTGGTATCGGAACCTCAGAGTCTTATGGTCTATGTCTTATGGTCTTCATCAGGCCGAATCAGCGCCTCCAAGTCTGTCGTAGTGATGAGGGAGCTGAGCTGGAAGGCACGCTCCTGATTTACAAGCCGACCTGCGTTCCAACCCTCACTTATGGTCATGAAATCTAGGTAGTGATTGAAAGAATGAGATACAAGCAGCCAAAATGGGTTTCCTCTGTAGAGTGTCTGGGCTCAGTCTTAGGGATAAGTTGAGGAGCTCAGACATCTGGAGTAAACTTGCAGAAGAGTTCCTTCTGCTCATTCGCATTGAAAGGAGCCAGCTGAGGGGGTTTGGGCATCTGATTAGGATGACTTTGGAGGTGTTGTGGGCACGTCCAACTACAAGGACACGCTGGGTAGATTGAATATCTCATCTGGTCTGGGAATACCTGAGAAACTCCCTGTTCCATTTCGGAGCAGTGGAGCTGCAATGTAGCGAAAGTTCAAGTCCCTTCTTGGCTCCTTATTATAATTTAACATAAGACTCATTTTGATTTTGACTTTTAATTGCTGTTTTTTGCTCGTTGTTTACTTGCATTTTCAGTCAGTGTTTGGTTTAAAAAAAACTGCCTGATTGGGGTTAGAAAAGGGTCATGGTTTGGATTAAAATACATTCTGTTGCTACTTGTACTACATGTTCCAAAGCTCCATTTTGTACAATCATGAGGGTGATGACTCAACTTGAGATTTTACATGCACTTATTTACACAGCCAAAGGAGGTCACCTACAATATCAGGTTTACGTTCTGTTAATCAATCCAGAATGGATGATAGCATGTAAACTGAGCCTACTAGAAGATGGATGAGGTCCCTATTGGCCCATATCTATGGGAATGATATAGACTGAATATAATGGGTTGACGATGTCTGAATCGGGTGCTCTGTCAGAGGTGAGGAGCGGTTTACAATACTGCAATATTACTAGTATTCAGCCACAGCCAATATTGATTCAAGTGATGTCACTAGAGTCACAACACAACATGACACAGATGGCTTTATACACATCCTTTTCAATACGAATGTAGTCCTATTCCCTGTAAACAGCCTGATGTGTAAAATCCGTTCCACTTTAAAACTACAACTATAAACCTCATAGTGGGGCGAGAGGAAATGTCAGGGGATCACCAAAGTCAGGAGAATTCATCACCTTCAGATCATGAATGTTTGTACAGACTGCATGGCAATCCCTGCAATAGGTGCAACACTGCGATCCATTACTCTACCATAAATAACGCTGGAGCCCCATATCTTGCTAAACACCATCTAACAAGCTTGTGTGTGTGTGTTTGTGTCTGTGAGTGGGTGTGTTCCTCAGAGATTAAGGAGAGAGAAAATATATCCACCAGCTTGCTGTGTGGCAGCAACTACAACCAAAAGGAAAACTGAGTCAAATTGACCAGGTCGACACCAGACAAGGGTCATTCAGTAATTCAGTTCCTCAGTGTCCTGAGAAAATATTTGTGTTAGATGTTTTTTTACCGGACACAAACATGGAAAACAATTTCTCCTGTAGACTGTAGAAGTTGAAACCAGGTCACCACATGTGGGTTAAACACAAACACATAAAAATCACATGCAGCCAGAATGATGCATAAAGCACATGAATCTTTGATGGGATGTTTGTTCACTAACATGAACCATTTTCAGGGTTTTCCCACAAGCCTCCTCACATTGGTGAGGTTGTCAGACACGATTTACCTTGTTTTCTGTTTTACTGTAAGGAAAAAATAAACTTAGTTGCAGCATTTAGGTCTGGTGCTTCTCCACATTTCAGACGCTCCAGTTTCTACTTTGTAGAACCAACTCAAAAGTTGTTGCCAAGCAAAATTAGCCAACATCCTACATACTGACTGGAAATGCTATTAATTGCCATGGTAACACCGGAACTGCTCCAGGAAGCACAGTGCAGCTTTTCTGATTCCAAAAGTATAAATCTTCCCTCTCTGGGTGGATGGATGGCTCTGCCTTCATCGGAAAGGAAATAGATTCATTCTATTTGCCAAGGTGACACTGTGAATAATGACAACCATTGTGTTTAACTTGATTATTCATTCGATTTTGGGGTCTGGACACGTTACAGGTTCAGTCACATGTAGCTGCAGGATGAAAACCCTGACAAATGGCAAATAAATCTCACGTGTCCCACCTACAATATGTGCAATATGTGCTCACTTGTCTTCCTTCTGGCTCCTGCAGAGAAACCAACAGTCATCGATGTGGGCATATACGTCAACAGCATCGGGCCGGTGTCATCCATCGATATGGTGAGTAAAAGCATTATCTTTTTGTTATCTTCTCCCCTCTTCACACACACACATGCACACACACAATTGTCTGACATTAGCATCATCAAGCATGACTGCTGTCATTCCTCATGCTGTATTTGGAGGTCATGTGGACCGCCACAGCTGTTTCTGTTGCAGCGGAAGCCAAGAAAGACAGGTGTGGATGCTTTTTGTTCATGTCTCATGGATCAGTTCGGATTAAGCAAATGTGAGTTTAAAAAACCCAGAAAAGCCGTAGAAATTCTGCTAAGAAAGCTCTCTGCTATTGAGTTAGACAGCAGTTTGCATCTCTGTGGAGAGGAGCCGTATTCTCTTCCACTTTTCTTTATTTAGTAACTGGAGCTTTCGCATCAGCATGGAAATTACAAGAACAAAGAAGAAATGGTTTAGGAAAAAGACCAGGATGTGGATCGATGCATATTTAATTATGGAGGGGCAGATAAGATGAAGTAAAACATATGAGGAGCTGAAAGTGAAAGCTTGATGAGCGGTAAGGAGAAAATAGCTCCTTTTCAGACAACTGAAAGCCTAAACAGTCTGTTGTTTGGCCTTGATTGAAGTGCGGTAGTCTAAAAGGATGCAGCCTTTCTTTATCTATAATGTAAAGGGCCTGTTCTGCTGCTGTCAATACAGTCACATATAATATTTAGTTTTCTGCTTGAAATTCATCCTCACAACATAATAAATGTATTTCATGTATTGCTTTGCAAATATTAACTGAGCTAGACATGATAATGAAGCGTTTCATCTCTGAACTTTCCAGATCACCAGATGTTGAGTTGCAGCTGTTGCCTGGCAACATTAAATATTTCCAGATATAAAAGCCATTCAGTCCATTTTAAAGTCTGCATGAGCTTATAACTTGTCTGATGTAAGATTACATCTGCACATTCAGAATTAAATTGCAATATATTGCATCGACCAATGAAATGCAGTGAATGTCATTCCAGCACGTTACTGTACGTCCATGTCTTTGCCATGTGATGCTATTATTAATGTTATCTGCTGAAATTCAAGTTATTATCAACTGGCAGCTAGAAAAATGCCTGTTTCGATAAAGGTTTGGCACAGTGGACTATATTTGAAATGACCGTATAAAGCTGTCTCAATTCACCCTATTAATTTGATGCCAGAGCTTTACTATGTCGTCGCTCTGCAGAGGACATTTAGGACTCTCTTAGAGTGAAACTCAGTAAATTCAATTTAGGATGCAAAATGGTGTAGTTGAACTCACAGTTCATTAAGTTGAGTTTCTACTCTGGACTCCAGGGAGCCAGCAGGAGATGCAAAGTCACTTTGGCACTATGAACTTTGCAGTCCCAGTAGATGGTGCGAATGGTAAAAAAAAAAAAAAAAGTGGAACTATTATCAAGATTACCAAAGTGTGACCAAAGCGAACAGCAGCCTCAGCCAGTGTGTGACACTAAAAGTTGTAGACCTTAATATTTCTGTCCTGGTTGAACTGGCAACAATTGTGGTTACTGTGGTGAGACCAAGTGCAGTATAAAACTACAAGGCCCAGAACACAAGCAGCTGCTGCAAAGAAATACAAAGGAGGAGCAACCGGTGTATCTCTTGAGAGGGTAGCAGAACAAACTCACATTGTTTTAATAAAGACGTTGGTCTATAATTGGCCTTTTGCATCATCGGTTGAGCTACTTCTTCAGATTACATGTTGCATAAAGCAGTGAAAGTACATTACATTTTCCTGTGGCTTCCTCACAATAAGAGCCACCCTGTGTGTCAGCAAATGAATGTTTTTAATTTAAAGCAGCAACACAGGGAGAGGTTCTGTATGCGCAGTAACTTTAACAGAGCTCTGACATGGTGAACAGAGAGTGAAATGTGAACACTCAATTATGCTGGATAACATAATAAATTATTTCAAATTCCCTCCTGCATTTGAAAATGACGGACATTGCCATGACAGAAAAAACACAATAAAGAGAAGTAAATATTGAACGTATTTATAGGAACCACAGGAAACGATACATTGAAATTCTCCTACTAAACCTCTTTCTATTGGCTATTCTTTAAAAATGTGCCATCCATAAATTCTACTGTTTGATATAGTGGAAAAGATTACAAGTATAATACATGTGTAAATATATCCAGAAAGAACAAAATATTGACAAAGATTTGGATTGTATTTGGTTTTACTACACTGTTGCTGTTATTGTATCCACCCACGTATATGTTGTGATTCGCCCAGTAAATGGAAAACGTACAGCAAAGTGGCCAAGACTGCATGTGAAGCTCCTGCAGGGTGATTCAGCAGTTAAATTGGAGGCCCTTGATAATACTGAAGGAGCTTTTTTTTTTTTTTTTTTTTACCATGATGTCTTTCTTCCCGCAGGATCCTGCTTATTACATGCCTGCTTAGAAAAAACATCAATCAACTGACACTACTGATAAAACCACTAAAATGCTTTGTGCAGCAGCGAGCAGCATGTCTCTGGTGAAGTGAATCCACCAAACAGACCAGACGCTTGTGGCTAAATGTGAAAGGAAACCTCAGTTTACCTCAGTCACAGCGGAGCGCTCCACAATGTGAATAATAACAATCTGAAATTCAGGTTACTTTCATGTAAGACAACTGTTTTCAGTAACATCAAGTAAAAAAGCGTGTGGTTTTGTTATTTGGTTCTAAGCCCTGCGATACATAAAATATCCCTGCTGCAACGTTTAAGAGTTTTAAGAAACGGCACGTATATAAAAGCTGTCCTCATTTGACACGGTTCTTTATTCTGAAATCTTTTTATATGGCGTTTATTGAGAGCATCAGGATAGTCAGCATCCTTTGTTGGCATGGTAATGTGAACGTATCCAAAAAAGAACTTCAGCTGCAAGACTGTGGCAAAATGTAAGCAGAAATAAGAGGTATCAAGCAACACAGTCACAACAGCCTTTTGTTCAGTGAGCATCACGCTCTTCCGTCAGAGCCACGTCTCCAGGCTTTATTCAATAAAGCACTCAGCTCTGTGGTAATCCTCAAACTACACTTTAACAATGTTCAGTGGCATCAAACGTCAAAAATTATTCTGAAAAATATCTTTTGAATGTTCGCAAGATGCAAGTGATAGTGCGCGATGCTGTCTTTTTCGTTTTGACCTCATGAAAAAGCTACGGCTAAATACAGAAACACAGATGAAGAAGTTTGTTTATAGAAGCTTACTGTTACAGTGAGGTGAAGGCGCAGCACCTGGGTTACAGGTTCAGTGCAGAACAGCATTTCCTTTCATATTGGAGGTTTTGATGACAACAGCAATGGGAATCAAGTCAAGACGCGCTTTATTTGTCCCCAGAGAGTAGCAACACATTATCCTAATAAGACAATTAAATACAATAATTCACTATTAAAAAAAAGTTAGGGAGTACAAAAGTGTTGTACAATACGTCACAGCTGCTAGTCACTGCGTGCACATACAGTTAAAGATACACCAGAGGTTACTGATGAGGAAAGAGTTTTCATGCAATTCATGAATCGCATCGTTTAAAAGCAGAATTGGTGCATTAGAATGACAAGGTTTGCTCAGACTACACGAGCTGTGACTAAAACAACGGCCAAGACGGCATCAGAGTAGCAAGATCAAGTTACCTAAACTTGACTTCACCTGGTTTGCAATGCGGTAAGCCAAAACATCTCACAAACTCTCCTGGAAAAGCTGTACACAGCTGAATAAAAGAAAAGAGGCTCCGCTGCTTTGACAAGCTGATAGCAGCTCTAGCCGTCTAGTTTATCTAGAAACAGAGCTGTTTCAGCTGCCACAAAAACAGTGGAGACGGCACATTAGTCCTTGTTACGTTGCTATGACCACAAGCATATGAGTGTAATCAGTGAGTACTGTGGTGACTAATGTGGGTTTGGTAAGTGCCGCTCCATGAGAAAATACAGCGTGCTGTGTAAATGATAGTACAGTACAAACATGAAATATAGCAGGTTATGCTGAGAAATATACAAAAAACATCTCTGACATCTGTTCATGATTGTAAAATTCAGCAAAGTCACGCAGTTTGAAGGAACGTGTTTATTACACTTTGCCTTTATTATACGCACCCCTGGTGGTTTTAACTGTCATCTCCACATAATTTTGTCAACAACAAATGTATGACAGCTTTGAGGTAGAACATGAGCTTCTTGTGTCACTAAATAAACCAACCTATTTGAAATGGGAAACATTCACCAAACACTGACACAAACTGACCCATGTACTTATATCCTTAAGGAAATCTAGTAAAAATCCTTTGAAACTGTAGAGGGAGTTGACATTTTGTTGAGCACCCTTTGTGTAGTTATTTAAATCTGAAACTAGCCATGGAAGTGATATTTATTTTTTATCATTTTTGAACTGCAAACATCCATCTTTATAAATTACATTCAGATATTTATGTTTTACCTTTAAATTTGAAAGGAACAACAGCTTCTGCAAAACTGGACAACTACACACGCTTGTTTTCATATCCCCGTGGGGACATTCCATTCAAGATTCAAGATTCAAAGTGTTTATTGTCATTTGCACAGTAAGAAAACACGTTTCACTGTACAATGAAATGCTTACTTTGCTGTCCACTCAGATACCAGCAGAAGATATATATACAAAGAAGAAAAAAAAAATGAAATAGAATAAAAATACAAGTTAAATAGAATAAAAAATAGAAATATACTGTAAATATAACTAAGTATTTGCAGTATTCTTTTTTAACTTAACTATGGATCATGTGTCTGCACTTGTGTCCTTAATAAAGATTGAATGAAAAATGAATGGGCTGAAACCCGACCTGGTCTTTAAGCTGCGTCTCCCTGCAGCACTTCCACTGCTGGAAGACCTCGGCCAGCTTGTCCAGGCCGGCGTGGTGGAAGTGGAGGATCTTATACTGGCTCTCTCTGCTCGCTATGACCAGCTGGCCACTGGTGCACGCCTCGTCGCTGAAACAACACAACGGCAAAGTCAGAAAAGGCTCGAAGCTCTATAGCAGGGGTGGGGAACCCTGGTCCTCGAGGGCCACCAATCCAGCATGTTTTAGATGCTTCCTTCTTCCAACACCTGATTCAAATGATCAGGATCGTTATCAGGCTTCTGCAGAGTTTGATGATGAGATGATCATTTGAATCAGGTGTGCTGGAAGAGGGAAGCATCTAAAACATGCTGGATTGGTGGCCCTCGAGGACCAGGGTTCCCCACCCCTGCTCTATAGCAATGCAAAGCAACCCCCCAGCTGACCTGAAGAAGAGCCTGAGGGACCTCATGTGACCCAGGTCCACCCTGAAGACCCCGCAGAGCTGCTCCAGAGCCAGGACCTTCTGCTGCTCCTCCCACCTCATGCCCTGCGACTGGCCGCCGCCCTCCGAAGGGGCGTGGCTGTCCAGGCTGGAGGCGGAGCTTACCGAGTGGTTCATGGGCTCCTCGCTCAGCTCCCTGGACAGAAAGAGTCGACATATGAGGATGTAGGAAGGGTGTTTATGTGCAGATGTTGTTTATCTCTTGGTCCAGACGCAGAGCCGTTCGTTAAACCTTTTAAGACCTGAGCCTCAAAATGTCCACCTGGTCTTTTTTTCTTTGATTACAAAAAGGTCAGAAAATGTCCTGTGAGTGCTGGTGGACATTTTTATAGAAGAAACTTTCAATATCTGGCAGTTATTCACGATTTACTGCCTGCGGATTCCTGGGGGGGCACGAATGAAATTACCGTAAAGACAATGTCGTTGCGCTTTACACCCAATATAGTTTCATTACGGTAATTTTACGGTAATTTCATCCAGCGGATTCCTGGGGGGGCATGAATTAAATTACCGTAATGACTGCAATGACAATTTTGTTGTGCATTACAGCCAATATAGTGTCATTACGGTAATTTTATGGTAATTTCATCCAGTGGATTCCTGGGGGGGCACGAATTAAATTACCGTAATGACACCATATTGGCTGTAAAGTGCAATGCTGTTGTGCTTTACAGCCAATATAGTGTCATTACGGTAATTTCGTCCAGCGGATTCCTGGGGGGGCATGAATGAAATTACCGTAATGACAATGTCATTGCGCATTACAGCCAATATAGTGTCATTACGGTAATTTTACAGTAATTTCATCCAGCGCATTCCAGGGGGGGCACGAATGAAATTACCGTAATGACACCATATTGGCTGTAAAGCGCAACGCCTCAGCTTTCAGAAACCGTTTGATTTTTTTCCGATAGCACAAACGGTGACATTTACAGTATTCCAAAGTGCGCTAGCCCAAACGTGTCGCCGATGACGCACGGGTTAAATGTGCAACCACAGCAGTAAATGTCCTGCAGACAGCGGCTGGTGGTGTTTAGCTCAGCTCTGTTGTTTTCTGTCTGAGAATAGGAGGCTTCTGAGGACACACACATGTACACAAAGAAATCTGTACACACACAAATCACGCTGTCTGCCGTCCAATTTCCCCTGTCACCC
>OMNN01053005.1:0-13990 GCA_900302755.1 Chromis chromis
CAAAAACAACACTGTTGAAATGTACACGTAACATACATCCCCAAACACAATCAGTAACAGTTCCACACCTGTAAGGTCTAAATGAATAACTGTGGGCTCCCTGCATCAGAAACGCTCGGGAGACTCGTGAAATTCAGTCAGTCACTTCCACCTAATCAATCTGTAAATTAAAATGGCAGCCGAATCAATTAATCAGTGACACCGAGGTCATTAAACATGTTCTAAAAATTCTGAACAGCAACTCTACAAAAAATGATGTAATAATAATGAAGGACAACAAAGCTGCATCTGTTAGGTCCACTAGTACTAAGAGGGCTGTTTACTGAATATGTCAGCAGATACAGAACGGTCCCAGTACAGTGACCTCCAGAGTGGAAGGAGTTAATCCTTTTGTGCAAGAAATGTCAAAAAACAAGCCAACCACAGAATCCTTAGACATCTTCAAATGTCTAGGAATCCAAAATCCTGAATTCAATATCATACATGATGAAGAAAAGCAGAAAACTCTGTTATTTAAGAAGCTGGAACCTGATAATGTGTAGAATATTTTACAATTAACAGCTGCTGATTACTTTTTGATGGACTAATCATTTTAGTTCTAACCCACACTACAATCGCATTAAGCTTAAGTTAAAGATGAGCGGGTGCAAGACACTGTAGAGCTGTAGCAAGTTCAGAAATAACTGACCCACAATCTGTAAGTGAACTGATTAAAACTGCTGAATAAGGTTTTACCAAAGTGTAATCTTCAGCTCACCATTAGCTGCAGATCTATGATGGACATACACAGGCTTTATCTTCGTCTACATCAAACAACCGTACATTTTCTAACACAGCTGCTCATCTTTTGTGCTAATGATTTCCTTGGAAACGTTCCAACTGTCATACTTTATGATCTTCAACCCTAAGGCTGCTAAGGTCACCAGAACAAACACACCCACACGGACGCAGATGACTGTTTTTCTGCTCTGAACACAGACAATACAATACAACTCTTGCATAAGTCCTGCAGGGAAGCAGCCAGTTGGCTGAATCAGTCCATTTTCTTCCCAATAATGTTACATCAGGACTCAGGACACAAGCTCCTGCTGTCACATTGGCTGCTTCAGACAACTGGGCCTGATGACACGTGGCTGTGACAGCATCGGTTAATGACACAGCTCAGACTGCTGACTCTTCATCATCCACACACACCCTCAGTATAATCCATGTTGTTATTACTGCCAGGATGACTGGTTTCGCTGTGAACAACATCTGGGAATAAGTGCATGTGTTTGTGCGCTCAAGTTAACTAAGCAGTGCTCCATCAGCAGAATTACACTGAAGTGTCTGCCTGCAGCCATGTGCATGTTTCTGCAGGTAACATTACACAGTTTTTCTGCCAAGGTGACAGCCAAGGTGGAGGTTTGTTTTAATGACCGTTTGTCTGTTTGTCTGTCTGTCAGCAGGATAATGAAAAACCAACAAGCCAGATTGATGAAACCTGATCCAGAGGTGGAAAAGGAAGAAGTCATTAAAGTTTGGGGAAGATCCAAATCATTCATCATTACCTCATACAAACCATCTCATACCAGTGTATTGTTGTGTAGCACTAATTTGCTGTGCAAGATTTGATTGTTGTTTTGAAGAAATAATTTCAGCTTAAACAGTATGAAATGTGAGTATGTGTTAAAGTTCCTATTTTTCGGGATGGGTGCTGATAGCTGCACATCTGCGAATGTTCTCATTCATCCAGGTCATAGTCATTCTGGGCAATTCAATGGAAGGCATCTGGACTCAGTGATATGTCATGCAAGTGGCTTCATCAGTTCATGCGTGTCAAGACTAGACTGGGCTAGTCTGACTCGCTGGTGGGAAACCCAGGTATTTAACCTCTGGTTGGGGTCGTTAGGAGTCACATGAGGCCAATCGAGAGCAACACTCGTCAAGAGTTGTTCGAGTCACACTGGGCCATTTGCGAACGACTATGGTTCTTAGAGGTTAAGTTGTTGAATCTCCTGGTAGAGACGGGGGGGGGAAAGTGCTGATAGCTGGTTCCACTTTGAATCTGGTTTCACTGCAACTCATTCAATGAATATTTGAAGGTCATCTACATAAATGTGGAATGTGTTGATATTTGGGGATTTGGGTCTGACTTGGTCACTCCCTGCAAGGACAACAAGGACAACAAGGACAACAAGGACAGGGAAGTGATGAAGATAACAAACCCTCAGCCAGAGGAATCATCCTCTGACACCCATAAAAACATCCGCAGCAATGTTCAACAATATTCAGCCAGTAGTTCACAAAACTGATGCTCTAATAACAAGATGATCTGACCAGTCGTCATCCACAGGGACAAACGGGGGAAGAAGCCTTTCTGCATGTGCCTTTTAACATCTTACAGCAATTCTTTTGCTAGTCTGCAACCTCTTCAGTTGTTAACTACAGATTCAGCACAGCATGTTCTGTTCCTCTTCTCCGTGAGAGACTATTAGGATCTACTCATGCAGGTGACATGCACATCACCTGCACGGACTTCAGGTCTAACTTCAGTGGCCACATCTCACCAGGTTGTGTTATCACAATGTACAGGACCTGATTGTCCGTAAGGCAGTGTAGTCCACTACAGTAACTCCTCTGCTCATCAAACGACTGATTCATTCACTGCACAAGGTTCCTCATTGAGTCCTTATCTGGATGGCAGGAGGCTACACCATACACTCAAATACGATCCGTCCTCTAGCGCAGGATTTCTCAAGAACAGTGTTTGGGTAAATGTGTCAACCTCAATCTGCTCGTCTGCCTATCTGCAGGCTCACAGAAGCAGCCAAACCCCCAAGACTCATTCCTTTGCTACCATGCTGCGTCTCCGACACACTCCCCGTGACTAAATACCTGAACCCCCCTCTCCTTTCATACAACGTGTCAACGCTCACATCAAAAACATCACAATAATCCCCTCAGAGGTGAGGATCTGTTTTGAAGTTGTGAAGTGTAAAGTTATTTTTAGCTTGGTATTTGAACATTAAACTGATCTCTGCATCTCTCAGACTGTAAATCCACATTAAACACTGATGTGAAGTGTTAATGATTAAAAGCAGTGATTTACTGTTGGGCCTCTACACTCTGATCTGCTCATTAGAGTCTGATATGTAATTTGCGCAACTGGTGGTGCAAGAAGAACAATGAAGACACACAACAGAAATGACACAATGCTGGCCAGCAGTAAATGCCTTCAGCTAAGTAGTCCTGGGGGTGGCTCTCAAGCAGAGGTTCCTAACCTTTTTACAAAAGCAAATCCCATTGAGGATGAAATCGTTTTGTAACCAAGAGTTAAGGATTGCATAATGCTATGGCCCACAGTTCAAAAAAATCACAATAAAATCAAATGTACAATGTTTAAAAGGGACTCAAGGGGACGACTGTGCCTACAGAGAAGCTATCATATCCACAATTCAGTTAGTGGCAGAGACATATGAGCTGGAACAATCAATCAATCAGTGATTCCTCCTCCAAATTAGCCTACTGGAGATTGTGATTTCCCCAGAGTGGCACTGAAGGTGGAATGCAGGTGAAGCTACAGGTCAGCTAATGTTAATACTGTTTCCTGTCTTTATTGAGGTAAGAATGCCATACCACCATAATAAAGAAGACGTTTTTTAAATATTTTTTTAGCATAATGTTGTTTGAATAGCAAGGCTGCTTTCAAGGCATCCTTGATTAAAAAGCAGTGAGCACACTTCCATCTATGTGTACTGTATTTGGATTAATGTGGACTGAATAGGTACAGTACTTTGGCCATGACTGAAGGCCTTCCTGGGAGCACAGAGACCACATCAGTGTGACTGGACTGGTGTGCAGATTTTACACTTTCAATAACGCCAGTCTCACTGGATAGACAAATGTATTCTTGGCCAGCATTGAAATTCAGCCTGCTCAACAACACATTCAAACCACGCTGTTAATTCCCAAATCCAATTGGTTGCTATGCCAACGTTTCTGCTAACCAGGGAGCTCACAAGCGATCTGTTCTGCAGCTTTCTCTGGTTTTTATATTCTTACGTGCTCAGTGTGGTCTGCCACTTGAGGGAAAACATTTCAGATCATGTAAATTCAATTATTTCTGTGTTGGTAAAGTCAAAAGTACCACTGAAGATGAATCAAATAATGATGCTGCCTCACGCCTGCCACTCATACCCAAACACATCCAGGGGAATTAGTGCTAAATTAGTGAAATGATTCCTCTGACAAGGACAGCATGATATGTTAGTTCAGCTTCTGGGCTGAGAGAAGTGTTAGAACCCAGGATAGTACGTTAGAGGATGCTTGGAATCAGAAAGTCAGCACAAAAGTTTGGTGAGGACATACTGTCTGCACCTCGTCTCCCAAGGTTAGAGGCTGCATATTCAGGTGGTGCACAGCCAGTGTGGCCTCGCATGTGTGTGTTGAGGTCACACACACACACAAACAAACACACACACACACAGCAGGTAAAAATGAGTATGTTGCCCCAAAAAACAGCAAGAGGGGAAAAGAGGACATATTTGGAGACAAAAACAAACTATTATGGGGTAAAGATTCTGCACAGGAAACAGATGAGTGTGTTTCCTGTGGCCTGTCTGACCTGAATTCCTGAAGATCAGCTTGTGTATGTTTTTTTTTTTGGGAAATAGTGGCTGCCATTACAACACTGCTACTACATAATAGTGACGAACCAATCACCTGTCAATTTTCATCAAATTAAACAAGTCAAGCAGGGAGGCTGGAGTCTATCCCAGCCGACTCGGGCGAAGGCAGGGTTCACCCTGGACAGGTCACCAGTCTATCACAGGGCTACACATAGAGACAACCAAGCACACTCTCATTCACACCTACGGACAATTTAGAATCATCAATTAACCTCAGCATGTCTTTGGACTGTGGGAGGAAGCTGGAGTATCCAGTGAAAACCCACGCTGCACAGGGAGAACATGCAAACTCCACACAGAAAGATCCCAGGCGTCCTAACCGGGACGCGAACCGGGGATCTTCTAGCTGTGAGGCGACTGTGCTAACAACCGAGCCACCATGCAGCCGTTTTCACTCATATTTTAAAATTTGCCTTTTGTGAGTTCCCCAATTTTATGGCAGTACAATAAATCACAACCTACTATCGCTACCTGTGTCCTTTATTGTCTTATTAATTACAGAGGAAAGGAAATAAAATCTAAATCTTCTGTGCTATAGTCTACAACACATGTATGACACAGTGACGTAGCCTCTTCAAAAAGTACTAATTAGTAAAAAAACTAAGCATTATGTACTGTTAGCCTATGTGCATGAATAGGACCACTGTTCCTGAAGTACTAATACATTCCTGCATGTACCTGACTTTGCAGTAGAAATAAAAAGTGAGTAACAGCTGTGAGGAAGCATGCTGGAGCTATGCTGAATGGGAGGATAATCCTTGGCTGAGAAAGCACACCCTGAGACACTTGTCCCAACACTTATTACAGGGTGACAGAACAGTTTCATCGTCACGTTTTGGGTGGAGAACATGAAGTGAACTGAGAGACGGAGCTCCTCCCTCGTGTTACTCAGATTCTGCAGCATTTCAAAATCCCTTTCCCTTAGAAATGTCTTATCAGTCAGCAGAAGAAAAAAAAACCCACATTGAAAATCTTGTGACTGGGGCAAGAAGTGCAGATAAGGAAAACTATATCACAATTTCAATCTTTCACTTTTCTATTTGCTTCATCTTTATCTGTTTAGAACCCTGAACTTGTACCCTGTTGGGCTTTTTGTTCTCCCTTATGTCTGTCTTCCTATTTGCTCCAGTGACCTCCACACTGGGATTACTCTCACATCCACAGACACATGTAGGGATAAGTCCTGGTGGAGGTAGAAACAATGTAGGATCCCAGGAGAGGCCATTTCAAATCATCTTTCTATCATCACTGATTTAGGCTGCTTCAGCTGGGACTGTCTGTCTGCTGACGGTCTATTTATTAACAGAGACGTAGACTCAATTAATAAGCTCTCCTTTACATTTCCATGTTGCTTTTGTATCACCGAGGTCAACTCATCTCCGTCCCTGAATGCTTTACTGCTGATCGTGAAGGATGAAACTTTCTAAAAGCATGCACTTAAAGAAGGAGGACTAATTATTCTGCTTTTTAAAGACAGCCTACACAGAGGCCTTGGCTCATGGGTTTGCTTGGCCACTCTGGAGGAGGAGGAGGTTTCAAATGTTGTACAGCTGATTAATGGAGCAAGACATGCTGGTGGAATAATTCCTCCAACACACACTTACACCCTCTCTCTTTGGACATCCCAGGAAACCCTCCCCTGTTTTGGTTTGTGTTGTCCACATTTTGAGATATGTGTTTCTAAAGTTTCTGCCGTGGAGGTTACCAGAGTTTAGTTTGTGCTAGACTGTGCTTTGTGCTTTGTTCAACTAATGATCCAAACATTTGCTTTTTGCCATAACAGAAAACTAAAAAGTAGCATATCTCCACATTTGAGCGGTAAGCAAACCTTTGGCATTTTTACCCGACATTATCAGAAGCAGCTTTCGTAATCTCATTCCGACTACAACACCCCAGCAACCGTTTCATCATTTTCAGCATTTGAGCCAGGAAAAGTAGTTCTGACTCGACCCAAACACTGCTGTGCCCATTGGTTGAACTAAGGCCCCGTCCACACGAAGACGAATCCAGGCCTAAACCCAGAGTGGAAAGATTTGAAACCGCGGCTTCATTGTTACAGTCTGTCCAAATTGTTTCTGAAACACTTGCGTCATAGCTCCACCTCTCGATAAATGCACATGCACCAAACTCAGAAAAGGACTACAACAATGGGGCCGTACAGTGTTGGTGTGTCCTGCTGAAGCTAGTCACCCTGTTATCACTATTACAGCACAATATACTTCTTCTGCATTATCACCGTGTTCACCAAACAAATATGGAAAGCTCAATACACCACTTCATGTTCTATGTTTACATCGTATACACATTTCTGCACATGCCTAAAGTCCCGCCGCCAGTTTCCACTTGTTTCCGTTACGCCATCACAGCGCCACCAACAGACCTGGTGTGTGTTTTACATCGTTTTCAGGTGTATCAAGTGAATTTGTGTGGACGGACACATTTACTGAAACGTTTTTGAAACTATAAGCGTTTTGGCTTCGTGTGGACGGAGCCTAAGAGGGGACAACATGCACCATTCTTGCTGCTGTCTCGATGTCATCTTCCAGTAACAGTCTTCTCCTTTCTAGAATCACTACCAACAATGTAAAATTGACCCTATAAGCCAACATAACAAACCTCTAGTGCTCTATTTCCTGTGTGCTTATAGACCTGAAGTTACATCTAGAAACTACCCAGTTGTCATTGTTTTAGCGCAGCTGAAGACTCAGCTGTTAGTCTCCTGTTCCAGACTGATGGTGAGTGTTACTCTTATACCCTTAACCATAAGCTTATCATTGGTTATATGATGACAGTGGACCTAGGTCACATGCTCCATAGGTAACAAACAGACCATACAGGGTTTAGGAACAACTTATTATCAAAACTGTTTCCAATCAGTTGTGTGTAGGTTGAGTAGTTAATAATTCACTCTGTTTTAGGTCTTTTTACTTTTCTTTGCACCAGCCAGCCAGCTGTCTTGGTGGTCTAGGGGTTCGGTTACATAATATAAACTGTTGCAATGTCCATGTTTCAATTGGGGCCTTGTGTTGCATGTTACACGCCTCCTCTCCTTCCTCAAATCCTTGTCTGTATCTGTACTGTCATGTATCTAATACAATGTGCCACAAAATAAAATTTAAAAAATTTACTCAAAATCAATGCGTTTTTCCAGAAATGTTGTCCCAGCTCTTCTGAAATAAAAAACTGCTTTAGCTGCCAGAGCAACAACAACAACCTGCATGTAAATGCATTGTGACAGAGTTTAATATTACTGTGGAAATATAAGAGCTAAAAATACCAGGCGTTACATTTAGAGTTAAACTGCTTGAAACTGCAAAACCGAGTCAACGCTCAAGTTTTGTTTTTGTTTCTGACAATGAGAAAACCATCTGGTGAAACGAGAGCCGTAGTATTGGAAGTGACAGGTTTTTCCACAGCGTTTGTAGTTTTACACATTCAACAGCAAGAACAGAAGAAGACAGCAAAATAGCAGATCAATCCAGGCCCAATAGCCTCATTTGTAGGATTTCTCCTCAGGAAAAGAAAAACATACTGAGCACACTCACACTGTGACCTTCTGCTTCAGAGAGAGGCTTAGACAGAGAGGTCAGGACATCCTCGTGTGCAGAAAGCTTTCTTATCGCTCCACCTGAAATTATATTGTCACGTTGCAGTAAATGGCTGGGGGAGGATGACATGTGATAAGCCCAAGAGAAAAACAAAGAAAAAGGTTTTGCAGCGAGGGATGTGTTGCATTTTAACAGCACTGTGGAACCATGTTCACTGCCTTTAGGAACAGATTACAGTTAGCATATATTCATTGCTATTGCAGCATTTTACATATGTAATGTAATGTATATACATATATTTTTAAATAATCCCTAAATGTGACTAAAATCTGGTTCATCTTCTCTGCCAAAGAAAAAGGATGAGTTTCGGAGAATCAGTAAGTAGAATTCTTTGTTTCTCATCATCACTGTCATCATGGCCGCTAATGTATTTACACTATGATGCAGTAGCTCTGGAAAACTTTGATGTTGATGTAGTGTTGACTGTTGCTGCAGGTCACACTATGAGAACCTGATCATCATACTGGCCTCTGTAATTCTGTCAGGTGAAGTGTCGTACCCTCGGGCTAGTACTCCGCAGGAAACAGGAAGCACTTAAAAGTATCGCCCTTAATCCAAAAGTCAACAAACGCATCCGGCGCAAGAGACCCGACAACATGCAACATTAGAGGACGCTGCTTTCTCAAACACAAGAGTCTCAAATGTCCACAGCTGTGAGAGACTGACATGAAAGTTAATCATTCTGACTGGAAAGTGATCAATCACCCAATTAAAAATCGCTTTTGTTGTAATTTACTCTTAAGGGATGCTTTCAGAAGAATACAGGAAAAACCAACATCCATCAAACTCAATAGCCTATGAACGAAAATGTTGAAAAGTTTTCTTCTAATGAAACATCCATCCCTCCATCCATTATCTATCCACCGCTTAATCCTAAAACATCTTAAAACATTTTGGTCGATCCCTATTGTGATCATATGGCCATGCTGACGTCAGCCTTTAGCTCCATGAACCACTATAATGCAGTGCAGCCTCACAGACTGAGCTACCTGTAGTCTCCACTGTTACTGCAACAGCTATCTGTAGTGTCAATCAAGTGATGTGACCTTCCGTGTAGTTTCATCAAGGACAAAAAAAAAATCAAAATGTACATTTTATTAAGGTTCCCCAAGCACTGGAATACTGGAAAAAAAAGTTGGCTCTACATGTTATAGGTATTTTACTGTTTACATTTTAAACTCTATGTCTAACCACTGCCTGCAGCTCTGTGAAAGTTGGTCACAGCTTAGTCACTAATACCTTCTTGGTTGCCCTGATAGGCGTATAATTATGTTTACTTTTCTTTGTTCTTTACAGAATCTAGCTAATGCACACTCTTAAGTTTTGGTGACTTTTTAAACGGAGACATGCAGAATAGTAGTTCATGAGTAGCTGAGATGAGATGAGTAGTTCAATGACCACTGGAAAGTTGAAAATCTGATGAGTCTTCCTGTTTTTACAGTTCCTGGCTCTGATAAATGGTGTCATCTTTAAATATAACATGCCTTTCAACAGGCCAGCGAGGTTAGGGGTTCAGAGGGTTAACGCTGGCAAAATAATGACTTAAAGTGACAAATCAAAAAGGAAAGCAGAACATGAGTTTAATCATATATTTAACATCAGTTGTTGTTCCATGACATGTTTTGATTACTTGATTCTTGACATGTACTTGATTCTGTTGATTCTCTGCCTTACAGCACTTGGAGACTCTCAGATAAAGCTGTCATGGTAATGACTGACAGAGAAACAGACACAAGACGTCCTATGCCATCGCAGCGCTTAAGAAAAGAGAATAATTTGATCAGACTCAGTTTGAAGCCTTCTCTCTGTCTGCGGAGCCACTTCTCAGTGTGGTTCTCCCTGACTGGCTAACAGACACAGGCTCAGTTCAATCAATCCATCCAGCCAAGGTTCCTCTTCACTTCAACAACCAAGGTTCACTTAGAAAAACTTTCTCATGATGCATCAATAAATGACCCTTAGGGGATAAATGCCTCATTACATTTAAGGAACCCTCGTCTCTGAGGCTGATTGTGAAGGGATGGTGACATACTGTAGAGTTTTGTCTTCAACACTTTAAACTGCGACTGTTAAAAGATAAACTGTAATTCAATTACTTTAACAGCAGCATTGGAAACTGTCAAACTATGATTTAACTGAATGCATATGAAAAGTGTGAATCACACTGGTCCAATTCACTGTGTCAGGACTAGAGAGGCACACAAAAGATGCAGAAATCTTGTAAAGAGATTTAGGAGGCAGCCTCTGAGTGTGGCTTTTCCCAACAAGTACTGAATACACAACTAATAGAATTGTGTCTTGAACTCTTATGGCAGTTTTACTCTGTAATATTATACTGTGTAGAGTTGATCTAAATCTAGAGTTACAACCAGATGTCAGTCTATTTAGTTATTGGTGAATAAATGATGTAAAAAATGTGCCAAGTGAGCTTTACTGTAACTACTCATGGACATTTGTTGATATGCAGTCCGTCTGATTATAGTGATGTTGGGTTTAGGCACAAAAATAGAGGTTATTGTTGAAAAGCCCCAAAGAAATGTAAACTTAAGGTGAGGAGGAAATGGGAAGCCAGCATTGTTTTCCCATGTTAAAACTGAACACTTTTACCCCTTTTCCACCAAGAAGAACCAGGTGCTAGTTCTGAAGCTTAGTTGGTTCAAATCTCGTTCCTCCTAAGAACCGGTTTGCTTTTCCATTGGCCAGGAGCCAAGGTGGAGCCACGCCATTACGTCACCGTGAACGACTATGCTTGCATTGATTACATGGCAGTTAAACAGTTGATGATAATATCTATGTTTATCTTTATAGATGGTCTTAAGGCTGTTTGACACATCCACAACCGCACTACTGGTGGGCCATAATTGTACCAGATTTCATTAGACAGTTTGTGCAAAACTGTGTCCCAGGAGTCATTCCAATACATCTGCGATCGGATCAGGGACGTCCTGGAGAAATAGGACACAAATTACCTCTTGTGTGTCCCTTTCCATCGTTGATAGTTGGTCATGATAACCCCATCCCCAGCCCCTGACATACTCGGTGCATAGCTCTGGCCCAGGAAAGAGTTGGTGCTTGCTAAGCACCAGTTTTTAGCACCTGGAGCCGGTGCTTAGGTGGTGGAAACATAAAGAACTGGTGCTAAGTCAGGCACTAGCTCCGAAGCAGCACTGGAACCAGCTCAATAGAAAATGTGTTGACCCAGTTATCCACCTGGACATCTTCCCTACAAGATTTTATGGCTCTGTAAGAATAGGTTGCAAAGTGTGTAGCTCTGTTCCTGACACTGTGTGGAACTGCTCACAAACTTGCTTTCACACTTTGTGTGTAACAAAATTATTAAAAATCAAAGAGTCAGAAAGCTTTTAAAAAGTCTACACAGTGTGTAGCAGACAGCACACTGGAAGAGTTTGCACATGGAACACATTACTAAACATGAAGATACACAAAGAAGTGAACATATTGCTGATATATCATGTCATATCATTTAACCCTTTAAGACCTGAGCCTCAAAATGTCCGCCTGGTCTTTTTTTCTTATTTTGATTACAAAAGGGGCAGGAAATGTCCTGTGAGTGCTGGTGTCCATTTCTTCAGAAGAAACTTTCAATATCTGGCAGTTATTTACATCTACTGCCTGTTATCAGAGTAATGATGGTTTCGAATGTCGTTGCACTTTACAGCCAATATAGTGTCATTACGGTAATTTAATTCATATCCGAATGAAATTACTGTAATGACACTATATTGGCTGTAAAGCGCAACGGCGTTTGTATCCAAATTAAATTACCGTATCCGAATGAAATTACACGTCATTCTGCTTTACAGCCAATATAGTGTCATTACGGTAATTTCATTCGCACCCCCCCACAAATCCGTTGGATTTTTTCCCATAGCGTAAACAGTGACATGATTACGGTATTCCGAAGTGTGCTTGCCCAAACATGTCGCCGATGACGCACTAGGACTTAAAGGGTTAAAGTGTGACTACAACCAGCTGAGTGGGCAAGAAATGTTTTTACCAGCCACATCCTCAGAGTAATTCCAAGTCAGAGATATCAGGATGTTCTGATGATGATGATTCCTCCCACTTAGCTGCTATCTTGGTGAAAGGAACTACAGACATGTCAACAAATATTCAGCAGAATGGTTAGAAATGCATCCCCACTGGCAGTTAGGTCAACATAAAATCCAGAGTTACAACTAATACAATCATTCAGCTCATTATATACGAGCTGTAGACTGTTTGTGTCCACTTCCATTTTGTAATAAAGTGCTTTAAATACAAAACACAACTAAAGTAGCTAATGTAAGCTGCCTGTCTGGTTTGATTACAAGATTATTACTAATACTATTACAGTATGCTACTGACCTGACTTCACTGTCACATTGTGCCAAGTCTCAGTCTGAGGCTGCTCATGCCTTTGTTTCATAGATCAGATAATGGGGGTTGCAGAACTTTCTCAACCATGTGAGGGTTTTAACTGGTGGTGATTGATGATAATTGTGCCCTGATCCCCGTCTGACTCAGACTGTAGCGTGACAGCACAGCTTCACTGAGCAGTTGGATCCCTCTGGGCATCAGCGTCCTACATGCACATGTCTGGAGGCCTCCCATCAACTGAGCTGGAATAAGGTAAAGTCATTTTCAGAAAGCATGGGGTTAAATGGGGCCGCTGGAGTCTCAGGGCCTCCAGATCTGGCTGTGCCGTGAGCGAGCCCAGGCTGTTCCTCTTTCAAGGTCAGAAGTTTGATTGGGTGTCAGACTGTCAGAGTGAGATTCATGCAGAGTCACCCACACACAGAACACAGGCTGATCTGCAAAACAACAGCCTGACATTTGCAACAGTTTCATTTTAAAATGAGACATTTACATAGAAAAAGCAATGATTACTCCTGCGAGACAAGACAACACCCAGAGAGCTGGAACCTACGCACAACAACACACCACTATTTACTGTTCCACCCCAACACATTATTCCTATGGCTTCGATTTGACTCTGAATTGATTTCCTGGCTTTCCAAACACCCCCATAGGAATTACAATCAAGCCTCTATCTCCATTAGTTTCACAGCTATGGCTCTGATCAATAATTGTTTAATGGTGGAACTCTCAGATTTGAATAACCACCAAAATCTAATAGATTTTTCTTTGGCTCAAGGTCAATAAATCCAGAAACTTTATTGGAGAGGCACTTTTTGAGAAATCCTGCTGTCAGACACACAGACAAACTAATTACCAGGCATTAAACTATATCTTTCCCTGTGGATGAAATAACTTAATACAAGGAAAATATGCAGTTACTAACAAAATCTTTAGAGACAGTACTGGTGACAACAAAACTCCAGTTCCTTCAGTTATGGTTATTTCTCTAAACATGACACTTACATATATCTGTATCTGGAAAATCTACTACTAACATCACTATACCTGTCTGGCCCTTCAGTGTGCTGCTCCATTCCCAGTAGGACTTTTCTGACGTACCAGCCACTTGAACACTTTGTATACATTCAATCAAACAATCTTTATCTAATCTTAACCAAAGTGCTTTTGTTGCTTAAATCACAGACATGATGTGGATGTGAACCATCTGCTGTGAGCATCCCGACCACTTCCTGTCGACCCCAGTACAGTTCTTAACTGTCACAAAGGGAAACTCAGTGTTGCCATAGAAAGTCATTTGCCGGGCGCCCCGATAGCCTAGCGGTTATGTCC
>OMNN01053008.1:0-12823 GCA_900302755.1 Chromis chromis
GCTATATCATATAGGACCTTAAGCATAATTTATTTTTTTTTATCAGATTTTTGTTAAATACATAATATTGTATGGCCTTAACCTTAATGTTGGAATTTGGAGTTGGAATTTGGCTTATTATATAAAATAATATCGTGGGCCCTGAACCTTAATATTTAATCAAGTAATTTGAGATGATATCCTGATCTAGAGCCTTAACCTTCATATTTAAATTAGGTTGGTGAATTTGCACTATATGTAAAATTCTAGGGCCTTAACTTTAATATTCAAATTATCAGGTACATTTGTAACGTTAGTCTTATTTTTCAATTGGAAAGCACTTTGGCTTATCTTCTGTTGTTTTAAATGTGGTGTATAAACAACAGTGACCTGACTTGGCATCCATTCTATAATGTATTTGATTTCCATTTGCCTTATAACAACACACTTTTGGATGTACTAAGTGAGAACAGAGCGTGTCACTGCTCCTCCACTGCATTTGATTAATTTCTGTACTTGTTGTTTTGCCTGGCGCCGCTAATCCTGTGCTGATTTGCATTTCAGTGATGTGCGCTCACTGAAAGGTTCAGTGTGGGGCCTTGTACAAAGTGTTTCCTGTTTGAATAACATGTTTTTTATTTGATCACTGTGATGTTGACATGATACTTGAATTAAATCAGACCAAAACACCCCCATCAAACAGATATCTATCATCTGTAAATCTCATTTAACCTTAAAGTTTATTAGTTTATCAGGCTGTTGAACCTGAATAAAATAACACTGGGAGATTATTAGAGGTAGTCGACAACTTTTGGTATTTTAAGTATATTTTGACTAGTACTTTCTGCTTAGGTAAATATTTAATTCGTGACCTTTGCTTGTAACAGAGTATTTTGGTACTGGCACTTTAACTTAAACACAAGATTAAAGTACATCTTCCACCTCTGCTTGTCATTTGCTGAAAATATAAACAACAGAAAGACATGTAATCATCATTTCATTACAGAAATAACTGCCATTAACATTTCCACAAAGTCATTTCTGAACATGTGTTTATACACTTTCACTGAACGCATGATTAAAGGGATTTAGTGTGTTCTGCTGTGCCCTGGGGTTGTATTATTCCATTTCCTTAATATGTTTTATTTCCGCTGTCTTTGTGTCTGATGATTGAGTGCACGCTGCTGAAGTAAAACAGCCTGGATCAGCTTATAGACATGTGACAAATTAAAAACTAACATAGAGCGTCTTAGTGAGGTGTTGTGCCACTGCATGAAGAGCAGCTTCAATGCTCCTTGTCTTTGATTCTTCAACTCTCTGGAAGTCTACTGGTAGAGTAGAACACTGTTCGTCCAAAAGATATTCCATCAGTTCATGTTTTGATGATGATGGTGGAGAGTCAAACACGTCAGTACAAAATCTGGTGAGATCTGGTGACTGTGAAGGCCACAGGATATGATTCACAATTTTATTTATATGGCACCTTAAAAAAACAGAGTTGACCAAGTATTTTGAAATGTAAGCCAAAAAAGGAGGATACTCAAGAGGACAATATTACAACAGAAAGCCAGTCAGGCCAAACAGGAAGAAAAAAAAAAGACCAGAGAAGTAAAAAGTGGAGAAATAGAGTCAAACATAATAAAAGCCCTTAAATTCAAAGTACAGAATTCCAGTATTTAAAAAGGGAGTAAAAGAAACAATGACATATAAAAACAAGTCTATAAAAAGTATTTTAAATAACGATTTAAAAGAAGATACTGATTCTGAAGCTTTAAGGTAAGATAAGATAAGCTTGTATTATATTATAGATAGATGATGTATCTTTATGTCATCAGGATCATTCCAAAAACATGGTGACCTTTAGATTTAAGACTTGACTTTCCTTTCGAACAACTACAGGAGCCCCACCTGAGGAACTGCAATGAATTGGCACATATGTGGTAAACATGTGATCAATAACACCTAAAATCTATTCTATAACGAACAGGGAACCAATGGAGCAAAACCAGGATTAGTATGATGTGATGTCGTCTGTTAGAAGCAGTAAGAAGATGAACTAGTTGGAGACAAGGGAGTGACTTATAGTTGATAGAAAGCAGGGAGTTACAGCTGTTGAATCTTGAAAAAAATTAGTGAATTAATTACTTTTTTCATGATGGAATAAGAGGAAAAGAGTCTGGAAATGGTTCTTTTTTTTTAAAAGTTTTTTTGGGGGGGAGTTTTCCCCATTTTTAATGATAGAGAGAGAGACAGAGTGAAAGGGGGAGTGACATGCAGCTAAGAGTCTTGAACCAGATTCAAACTCATGACTGCTGCTGACAACCTGCGCCCACATGGTAACGCTTTAACTCAGCGAGCTATAAGGCGGCCACAGAAATGGTTCTTATTTAAATGAAGCAGGACTGGATAATTTTTTTTTATATCAGTGCTTCAAAACTGAGGTCTGAATGAAAATGAGGTCCCAGATTTCAGCCACAACATTATGACCACTGACAGGTGGAGTGAATAACATTGATCATATTGGTACTATGTGGTGCTCTGCTGGAAAACCTTGGATTTTGCCATCCGTGTTGATGAGACTTAGACACCCAAATAAACGTTGTCCCAGAACAAGCACACTCCCTCATGCAAATGGAAATCCCAAATGTCACTGGCCTACCCCTGCAGGAAAATGCACCTCACTACATTCGTCCAAGATGTTGATTTGCTCTCCAAACTTCCTAGACCCCATTCTGATCAAGCATCAACAGGATGCAGTAGAATGAGTTTGATTGACAGAGGCCCACTGCACAACCCAGAGTACCCAAAGGATCCACTGCCAACGTCTTGGTGCCAGGCTCCATAGGACACCCTGAGAGGTCCTCTTGTCCATGCCTAATGGTTCAGAGCATTTTTGACCACATAAGGGGGAGCAATACAATATTAGGCAGGTGGTCATATTGTTATGCCTGATCAGTGCATATGTCACTCTTGTCTGAATGACAATTAACAGTTAGATGAAGCCATGCAGACAACACAACAGTTTTCTCGTTACATCTCTGGGTTATGTTCAAATGCGGTTTAATTGATTTCAATATGATTAATGATGTAAAGACTGTTAAGTTGTTCTTACATGTTTGGACATGCAGGTTATGCTTTATTATTAATATTTCCTACTTCTACAAGATGAAACAACTTTAAATGCAGACTAAAAAAAGTTTGGTAAATGTACCTTTTCTTAGGGTAATAAATTTGGCAGGGGTTGGTAAACTGACTTGGGGATTAACACACTGACGGCCGTGGACACTACAGACACATAGTTGTTGATATTATGCAACTTTCTAGTCTGATGGGAGGACTCTGTTCCATACATGTGCAATAGATCAGTATCTACATATTCTGAGCATGCGCACTATTGCTACATGAACTCTGCATGCAGACAAAAGTTTTGGACTACACAGTGACATACTTACTGATGCAAAAACTATAAATAAAGAGCAGGAAAAAGCTGCTAACGTTAGCCTCATATAGGAGCATCCAGAACCTGCTACGACCTAAAGTCCTGACTTCCATGTGGGGAAAAAATAAGTGTGCTGCTGTTTGTTTGCCTGCATGAATGTCCCATCCCAGATACATTATTCAATGACTTGGTCGGCTGGCATGCTTGTATCACCATCGGCTCTTCTTTTTCAAGGCTACACAGACCGTGATGTGCTCTTTGTTTCTGACCTCAGGCACCGTTGGACTACAGGGAGATTCAGGCTGGCATACTGTTCCTGCCTTTGTGCTTCTTAGAGCGGAGTACCAGAGTCTCAGAGGAGATCCATATAGAAGACTGGTAGCACACACCCTACCAACACCAATATAATGACATAAATAACACAAAAGATGTATATATATATATATAAAGTTGCATTGTGCTTCCCTGTGCATTAATACACAGCTGTGTACATCTGCAAGGGTAGGTAAACAATATTGAAGCTGGTTGTGAGCACACAAATGTGTATTCCCAGCATATGTAATAAATATAGATTCATGCCTGTGAATAGATGCAAGCACATTCCCTGTTTGTATCTTCTCTTCTTATTGTTCCTCTCAGATTTTAAAGACTTAGGTTTGATTAGATTCTTACAGATTCTACTCACACAGTGACTGACATTTAAAAGCAGTGAGGAACTGAGAACACTGAAGATTTGAGACAGAGAGGAAATGGAAAAGACGGTAGGAATTTTAACTATCAGACAGGGAACAAGTCACACTTTGACACGCATCTGATTGTCTGTGGCTATTGTCACCTTGAAGACCTGCACTGTCTCTTCACTTCAGTGTACTCCGTCACCCACAATATGTGTTTACATAACCACTGAAATCCCCCAGCCTCTTGCAGTAATTGGATCGAGTGCTGGCTGGGACGGATGAGGCGGTCACACAGATGGCTGCTCGCAGACTCGTGGTGCATTTCAGATTTGAGGCTATATTCTGTTGGACACCGAGGACAGAAGGCTTAGCAAGAGTCAACCAGACGCCCTCTGAACCCTGCACCTCCCCAGATGGAGTCATTAAAAGGTTTTGCTGTGATGTAAAGCTTTAAAGAGTTCCTATATTCCCTTTGGCCTTTCCTGCTCTAATGAGAAAGATTTACCAGCAGTGGGACACACCAATCAAGGATCAGCATTCGAAGGTAATGAGGTGCATTTTGCCGAGTTTAAATTTAAGATGCCTGTACTTTATCTTTATGGGGTAATCCCATAATTCAGGGGAAAACACTGCACTTTTGAATTCACTACCTAGAGACTGTGCAAGACAGGATTTTACTTATTAAATAGTTAAAGAAGCTTCATCTGAACCAGCTACAGTGGTAAAATGCTATACAGATATTAATATTGCATTACAACTAATACTCCAATTATATAGTATGTAACTGTCGGGGCCACAGCCAGGATTTTAGAAAAAAAGCTTTGCTGCTGAGAGTTAATTGAGAAAATATCTGATCCTAGCGTAGCACAATGGCTAGAAACAGGGATAAACATTTAGCCCAGCTTTTAATCCTTACAAAGACTGAAAATAGCACTTTTGGTTTTGGAGATTATGTGCTGGACTAGTTCTTGACCAAGCCCTAGGTAACAAGAGGAGACTGCATGAATCAATCTTGGGTATTAACCTCCAAAAAACTGCAAATTACCATTTTTACACTTTGGTTTTTGGTGCAGATTAAACAAGCCAAATATATTATGGTAATTGGGGAGCTTTAGAGATGCTGGTGGGTAGATTTACCTTCAGACAACACCAGTAAGATGTTGACTTGGACTCCACATTCCCCAAATTTCAAGCTGATCAATTGTCTGTGAGATTTGCTGGGAAAAATCTAATCAAACCTCATGGAACCACCATGCCTGAGCTGTTTTGGGTGGATTTATACAATATTAGTCAGGAGGTTTTAATGTTGTGGCTGATCAGTGTACATCCAACTCTGAAAGGAAAGTTACCCAGCATACCTGTTAATGCACCACTGAGCAAAAGTGCTGTACGGAGTATGATAAATAATTCCACCTCCGAGGGCACTATAGGTTCTGTCGTTCTCCCTCTCCTTCCCCTTTTCCTCGCTCTGCTCTCCCCTTCTCCATGAGCTGTTCCTCCTTTGAGGGAAAACTCCAGAGAAATGAAGGGAGACAGGGGCCAGAGGAGAAAGGTTTCTAGGAAAGAAGTGATTTATTCCCATGCATTTCCAGCGGAACATCATGAATAAATTCAGTTAGGTAAGCATTCATACATGGCTCTCTGATTGTTTCGGCTGGTCCCTGTGGAGACAAGAGAGGAGGGGAGTTACTGTTCACACTGTGTGGATGTTTTATTCCTGGAGCTTCTTAGGGAGATAATTCAGACTGTATTTTACTGTACATCTACAACAAAATGGATATTCATCACTGCTTTGCTTTTTATTACTTTAATATTGGGCATTCCAGGTCTATCTAACAGTTATCTATTACAATGGTTCTCAACTGGTCCAGCCTCAGGACCCCCTATGTCTCTATTAATAACGGTCACGACCCAAATATTTTCAAGTTTGCTGTTCCTGTTAACAAATTAAGGTTTATTTAGTGTAGTCTCAACACATTTTGATACAGCTTGGGAAATTTTTGGCTTATTTTTTGCTCATTTTGGTGTATTTTGACACTTTTGCCAAGTTTGGGGCATATTTTGTCCCATTTTGACAGATTTTGGTATATTTTTTGGCACGTTTTAGCATAAAATTCTCCAATAAGCTGGTAAAGCCAAATCTAGAGGTTAATAGTGGGCAACTACTGGTGTCACCACCACTAAATATCCTGCTATTGAAAGCAAACTGTGTCATAAGAAACACCTTTAAAATAAAAGACTTTATACCACTAATTGTTTTTTTGGGGGGGGCATGCTTCTACGACCCTCTAAAAATGGCTTCGAGACCCACTTTTGGGTCCCAACCCACCAGTTGAGAACCACTGATCTATTAAGTATCGGAATTTTAAAGTAGGGCCAATGGATACAGGCAGGACTATTTTAACATACTTGGAAAACTCACTCTGCAGGGTTGATAATATAATTTATTTTCCTCAAATTTAGCGAGAAAAATTTCCAAACTGACTTATCCTTTCAGATGCAAATTTGTCTAGATGAAATAGGATTAAATTACCAAATTTAGGAGTACAGTCAACACGCTCAACTACATAGCTATATGTTTTTTCTGTCACAATTCCTGCAGCATCTCGTTGAAGGTGTAAAAAAGAAAAATCCTTCTTTTGTGAAATTTAGGAACAAATTATGATGGAAATTTGTCATTTCCATTAGGACATGTAAGTGAAGTTAAGGGGGCATGAATGGTGAGCATGAATGAAGGATTTTGGACAGAGTAAAGAGTGGATTTTTTATAAAAGCCAGAGCATCTTCTTATCTCTTGTTTTGTGCTGCTCAAATTTTGCCATTCACATCACAAGCTCAAATCAAATTCTGGGAATGAACCAGGGGAATCTGTCTTTATTTGTGCTGGTTAAAGTTACAAGTAAAATGAAAATGCAGTGCATGTGCAACTTTTTTTCCTTTTTTGGAGTGAGCGATGAGTGATTTGTGGTGGAGCGAGGTGAAATTTGAGTTAAGCATTGAGCAATATTTAGCAATAGAGTGAAAATTTCCATTGCTCCACTCTGCTAAAATGCCCTGATCTCCACTGAGATTTCAGAACAAGAAATCTTTGTCATTTTTTATTGACATTTTTGTATTGCAGGCCTCAAAAGGATCCTGCTCCTTGAATTTCTCTGCATAATGTGCCATATTATCACACATTTTTTTTAAACTGAATTCAGGAAATGTGAAAATGGGGATGAAGTTTAGGTGTGAAAACCAATAGCATCCATTTGTTCACTAAGAGGTTCAGCACAGAAGATGGTCAAGCATTAACATTTTGTGATAATGGAACTGGGGTGTTAACAATCACTTCAAAAGAGCTGGAGAAGATGAACCACACAGAAAAATAACCGTTTATATTCTATTTCATAATAAGAGGTGTCTCAAGCAAAAACACTGCCAACAGATGACAACAGTGGGTGGACGTTTTAATCTGACCATCACCACTGCAGCCTGCAAACTACATAGAAAACAGTACTTCATTAAGTCAAACTAAATAGAATTTTTAATTGATCCACCGAACAAATGATTTTTGTCAAGTAAGAAAATGGTAAATGATGTGCTCTCGCCTCTCACAGTTAAAAGGGGCTACAAAAGGTCCGAGCAACAAAGGAAATGGTTTTTCTTTCCAACTTTTGATTTTAACATTAATAGCAGAACTGCCAAACTCTCAGAAAGCCAAAACACAAGATTCTTTTAGACATGATTATTATTAGTATTAATGAGGCTCAGTGACAGTAAATTGAATCAGGAAACTCTTCAGCTTTGAGCTTCACAACACAACAGAGTGACCCTGAGAGCTCAAAGCGCTGCCTCTAAAGAAAGCTCATGCAAATTGACAAAACAAAAGCAAGTAAAGAAAGCAACTTCAGCCCTTTCACTATACATTTGTAGCATTTAGCAAAAATGCAACACAGAAAAACACATTCATCAATGTGACAACACATATGCACCATAACAAATGGGACCGCAAAACCCACAACACACATAAATACTGTAGGATGTATATGAAGATGAATGAACCATTTGTGAACCTCAGTCTGGTGGCTCTCCCTGTCACCATCTCGGCAGTGTCTGACTCCTGCTAACTCCTGGCTAATCCAAAAGTGAACAAAGAGGTGTAGTTTGAGTGGAGCTGTGGTGGGCCATGCAAAGGTCTCTGGGCCATGGACTGGTTTGTGCATCCCAGTCTCCCAAAAATTCCATTCCTATACAACTAACCTGCATTCTGAGTTACTTTTTGAGCGCAATGTATTGTCTGCTGTATTACATTTGTTTGTGACGTATCACAAATATGTCCAAATAAACATATCCTTGTCATTTATTTTATTGCTTTACTGTAGCTTCTTATCAGATCGGGTGGGTGTCATCACCCTGGTAACCCAAAAAATGGAAGAGAAACTTCAAACATGTAGTGGTAGACTCATATTTTAACCCAAACCATGCTATTTTCCTCAACCAAACCGTGTAGTTTTGGTGCCTAAACTTAACCAATCTCCAAACAAGTAGATATTGTTGTGGAAGTATGACATTTTCCTGCACCAAACTACAAGTGAAAACCAGAGGAAAAAATGAAGTAATGTGAACCCTCCTGGGTGAAAGTTCTTATGCCTCCATTCCTTCATATGTGGACTTGGTAGCGCTTTCTTTTAAAAAGCAAATGAAAGTTTGCAGTTTAGTTTTATAAGACCATAATTTTTTGGAGACAGGGTTGTGTGGTGATGGTACCCACTTGTCACTTAAATCAGCCATGCCTTTAACTATGCATAACTTTAAACATTAAAACTATTTAAATGAGTGAACTATATAAAAATTCACCCCCGATACAGATGGCATGAACAGTTAAGGAAATTATCTATTGTACAAGCCATTCTTTGTACCAGGCAGTAAACATGTTTATTTCTGCTGCAACATTTTAACATGGAGGTCTATGGGGATTCTGCCTCTTTCGGAAACAGCCTCAAGTGGACATTTGAGGAGCTGCAGTTTTTGGCACTTTCACACTGGCTACATTTTTCAGCAGTTTCCCACTTGACAAATACAGAACTGCAATGTAAATACAGTAAATCCAGAACCTGGTGACAAATGTCTCTGTGTGTGTTACTGGCTGTGTTTTGCCTATGTGCATGCTTTCTTTAGATGCAATGAGGTGTGTTATGCAAATGCTCTAGATCAGGGGTGTCAAACTCATTTTAGTTCAGGGGCCACATACAGCCCAATTTAATTTCAAGTGGGCCGGACCAGTAAAATCCTAGCATAATAACCTATAAATAATGACAACTCCAAATTTTTCCCTTTGTTTTAGTGCAAATATATACATTCTGAAAATGTTCACATTTAATGTACTATCTTTTTACAAAACATTGTGAAGAACCTGGAATTTCTTAATAAAAAAAGGGCAATTTCAACAATAGTATGTCTCAGTTTATCATTTACACATGTGCATTACAACTTACAGATCACAGTGTATCTACAAAGGCACAAAACATTTAGTCACAGGCATCTTAGATCTGAACAATATAGTATTTTATTTTGTGATCAACTTGTCAAGATCTAGAAATTATTTTAAATTTCAGTTTTAAAAATGTACAATTTACAGTTAATGTTTTTAATTTTTACACTTTGCAAAGTCATCCCACGGGCCAGATTGAACCCTCTGTTGGGCCGGTTTGGGCCCACGGGCCGTATGTTTGACACCCCTGCTCTAGATGATTAGAGCAGACAAAAAAATGAAAAATACAATATGCAGTACATCATATGCCCTAAAAGAAACAATAAGCAGAATTAACTTGGGTGGCAGTACATTTTAAAATGTAAGCAGTTGCACTATATTGTGTGTAAAACCTGGATTAGCACAGACGTAAGGACGAGATATCAATATTGTCTCACAATCCACTGAACATTTTTAAACGTGAAAATCTATATTTCCGCACAGAGAGAAGGCAAAAACTGATAAACACTTGAATGTGGAGAGGTAATTGGCTTCCTCAATAATTCACTCACTTTTTTCCCACTGAAGCAGTTCCAGTTACTTTAGAATAAGCACTTTCCATCTCTTTATTGCCTTTGCTGACACTGTGCGTCTCCGAAGAAGGACAGAGTTACACCAATGATATTTTTTTGTAAATACAGAACAGAGGTGTTAATGATGCTTTAAGTAACTCAGAGAACAATCTCAGGAGCCACATCGAAGAATGAATGAAAAAGGAAAAGTAGTGAAGGAACTAAGAGAAGTCACGTTATGTGTCATGTTTGTTTTGTGTAAAACAATATTTAATTTTTAATCAACTCCACTTTCTACCTGGGTAGCCTTGTCAAAGTTCATGAGTCGTCAAAGCAGCCGGTTGTGCTCCATCAAAATGTACAGTGGTATTAAGTTATCACAAAGTTTCATCGTAAACTTACAAAGTTTTAAAATTGATGTTTTTTTTTTTCCTTCAAAATATTCCTCGTAGATGCACTCACTGCCCTTCACATACAGTACACATTGGATCAGAGAGCTGTGAATAGCCTGCGGTGCAGCATCCCTTTGGCAGTTCAGGGTTCAGCGTCTTTCTTCAGAGCGCTTTACATGTGATGGTGCATTATTGCAGATGTAATACCACCCACAGAGTAGATCTAACTGTCAGGGACGGAAATCAGCAGTTTTTGATGGTCTGCAAACTGCAAAGCGTGCCAAAGTGTCAAATAAAAGCAACAGAATTATCATTAAAAGCTACAGACTTTGATGAAGAAAAGACTTCTGGCTCCATAAAGGGTCCAAAGAGGCTTAAAATACAGATAGCAAATATCTGTTTTAATAACAAGAATCTAGACCCATACTTGTTTCTTTATGAGGCCTATGCAAGGTGGTGGTTTGGACATGTCAAAAAGCTCACAATGACATGCTGATGTTTAGCAAGTGTAGTGTTTATCATGTGTAACATTTAAGTTTAGCATGTTGTCCTAACAACAAATTATTGTAAATTATCGTGAGCCATAATTGTGGGAACCAGATTTCACGTCTGTCACTCTAAAAATAGTCAAAAACACAAAGTCTTGGTGATGCTAAAGGAAAAGATAGGGTATCACCAAATTTACAATGAATTATCCTCTGTGGACCATGAATGTCTGTATGAACTTTGATAGCAGTCCATCCAAATTAGATGTCACATTTCACTCTGGTGGAATGCTAGCATAACTAAAAATAAGGATAAAGTTCTACAGTAACCTACCAAATGCATATAAAAATGCATTTCTGGGTATTACTTAGGTGTTTATAAGATGTAACACATTGCTTTATTATAAGATAAGATAAGCCTTTAATCACACAGTGGGCAAATTTGCAGTGTTGCAGCAGCAAAGATAGTGCAAACATTTAGGAAATGTAGTACAAAAACCAAAATAAACCAATTTTTAATAGCTAATCAATCCTTTATGGGTATTTTGTTAGAGCATTAATAGGAATAACTCTTTGTTTCAAATGCTGTGCACATACTTCAGGAAGAGCAGTCCAATGGACCGTTTTGTCTGTTGCACACTAGGAAAGAGTTGCATAAATTCAAGAAGTCCATTTATTAAGAATTTATTAACATAACGAACTGCAGCTTGAATGACTTAATATAAAATAAAACCTATGAGCATTTATTTTTGCATTATATTTATCGTACCATACCTGCTAAACAAAAAATCTGTAGACCTGTGAAACTGTTCTTATTGCTAGCTTATTCAATCTGTAAGGTATTAGTTAATTACTTGATAATATTCATGAGGCCAGTTGTTACAACCTTTAAATACTTAAACTGTGCCTCATTTGAATATTCTTTCAAATTAAATTTCCATTTAGTTTTCTAGATCATCTAGCTCAACTTGCATTTTCGGAAAACAAGCACTCAGTGGGACGGCATCAGTGTGATGTGTATTCATGAACCAGAGAATCTTTCATTAAAGGACAACCCACAGTGCTCTTTCTGTCAACCCACCAGTACTAAGATGACAAGGACAACAAATCAATTCATTGTGGATCTTCCTCAGGTCAGTATAAATGCCCACGCTGTCCTCGCTGTAACAGTAAATAATCAAAAGAGCAGTTACACCACGTGGGCACTGTCCCGTGGTTTTACTTGTAGAGCAAACACAGAAATCACACCCCAGTATCTAATGATACAGAGCTATACCTTTTTTCTTGCCTAGAAAGTTAAAACATTAAAAAGACATACACCGATCAGCCACAACATTAATACCACTGACAGGTGAAGTGAATAACATTGATCATATTAGTACTATGTGGTGTTCTGCTGGAAAACCTGGGATTTTGCCATCCGTGTTGATGAGACTTAGACACCCAAATAAACATTGTCCCAGAACAAGCACACTCCCTCATGCAAATGGATATCCAAATGTCACTGGCCTACCCCCGCAGAAAAATGCACCCCACCACATGGCAAAAACATCAACAATCAGGAACATCTTGAGGAACATGACAATGGCCCAAGATGTTGATTTGACCTCCAAACTTCCTCAACCCCATTCTGATCAAGCATCAACAGGATGCAGTGGAACAAGTTTGATTGACAGAGGCCCCACTGCACAAGCCAGAGTACCCAAAGGATCCACTGCCAACGTCCTGGTGCCAGACCCCATAGGACACCCTGAGAGGTCCTCTTGTCCATGCCCAATGGTTCAGAGCATTTTTGACCACATAAGAGGGACCAACACAATATTAGGC
>OMNN01053009.1:0-11468 GCA_900302755.1 Chromis chromis
CTCCCTCCCCTACAGCAGTAACGGAAAGGATGACCTGGGGGTCCAGGAGCCCAACCAGACCGCCTCCCTCCCTCTCTCTCCTCTCGCCGGGCGAATCAATCACACAGACACTGGCATCGCCTCCACAGGGGGGCGACGGGGTGGGATAGGAGGGGGTGCACCTCCGCCGCTCAGGCTGCTCCAAACGTTACTTATCTCTCCGGTCCTTACTCTCTCCCTCCCCGACTCACTCCTCGTCTCTCTCACACATGCTTAAACTCTCTCAACAAGACTTTTCTCAGCGAAGGTGCAGAGTTCAATAATATAAGTAAATATCCCTCTCTCTCTCTCACACACACACACACACACACACACACACACACACACACACACACAGTGTAGTGTATAAACAATAAACACAAAATGCTCCTCAACACATCAGTACCAATACTGCCTGCTAGGCATTTTTCCCCCCTCGTGTGTGTGAGTAGGTGTGTGCTTTTTCCAATCTCGGTGTGTGCACATATTACCGAGAAATGGATCAATTCAGTCGACTTTGCAGCTGGGTTGTGATTAAGCACGAGTAATATTTATGCTGCCTGTCCTCCTCATCATAAAATACAACCCACCTAACCGCACACACACACTCACACACACCTATCAAGCCATGCTAAGAAGACAGAAGTCTGGCACGGGCAGCGCTGCAGCCTTATTTATGTAGCATTCGTGCCCAATTGTGTATTGAATCCCAGGGCTGGGACTGAGTAACCAGTTTATTCAACCAAGCAACAACATGGAGCCACAGGAGAGTGCGAATGAAGTGGCTTTTATGAAACTGGGAGTAGTAATATTTCTGAATGAAAATCCTAACAGTCCTCTACTTCTCCTTGTGTCTTTATCTAATCTGGCCAAGTGAATATGACAAAAGCTGGAGGTAGGGAGGCACAGACGGCACCAACGGCAGAATGTTCATAACTCATTCATTAAAAGTGGTGTACGGTGGGGGTCTAAGAGCGGTGAATCACAAGGCTACCCACAGTCAATCCGCGGTCAGACATGAACCCAGGGGCTGAATCATTGCTCGTATTGATGCTGCTGTCTAGCATTCTGCTTGTGTGTGAAATCAAGATGCTGAAGTTGTGTGTGAACACTGAATAGGCTGCAAGGTCATCAAGGCGCTACCACATTGCAGAACACCGCCTTAAGTTTTTTTTTACACTTCACAGCAATGGAAGCCGGCGGATCATTTCACATTCATGAGCAGAATGTGCACTATTTTGATATGACTTTGCCAATTATTCGGAGCAAAAGTGAATGAAATAAAGCCGAGCTGCCTATGTTCCTATTTCACGGACAGCGGCATGTTTTATACCCTATGGTAGGAAGTGGTTTGAGGTTTCACGGTGCTTCATAAATACTTATATTAAAAGTCAGCTAAAATGTTTCATTTTTTTCCTCGACCGTGACTCATGGGCCCATTTAAAGCAGGAGTCTTCCCCCTGCAGCTGCAGCAGTTTATCTCAATGGCTGACGGGCTTCAGCTTATATTTTACATTTTTTTTACATGATTTGCACACAGACAACAATCCCACGATGACAGCGGCGGCAAATGAACTGCTGCACTTTCTTAAAGGTAGGCAGTGTAACCACAGAGCATAATGCAACAAAAATAACAATGAAAGCACAACAGCAGCTCTTTTTCCACATTAATCGGGCCAACGTGCAGAGCCACATTCCACGCCAAGGTACAGATGAGATAAAGTTCATATTTGCATGCACCCCACAAGAGATAAGCTTTCATCTGAGAGAATAATTGCCCTGCTGACCATACCAGGGAATGGTGAAGTCTTTCGAGTTCATACAAGACGCAGTGGTTGTAGTTATAGCGATTGCTGTTAACAAGCTGGTTTTATGCCATGACATTTCCCCGGGGTCCTTTAAACAAGCCCTTCATCGGTCATCTTCTGCATTCATTTTTTGTCACATTTACAGCTATGACATACACTCCTATGATTATGAATACTGCCGGCTCACAGTAAGTCACCGTAATTGCAATTAGTGTAAAAGGTCAGCGCGGTTATTGCTGTCGAGCACGGGGGTGATGTGGTGTTTTATCACACTGACAGAACATTAACCACGCGCAGCTTGAATTCCTTTACTTATTTACTTTTACTCCACAGCACCGCTTACATCCGTTTACTAATTTCCTCCATTCGTCACCTCCTGCTGATTGTGCAGAATGTGAGCTGCCATCAAAGCGTTTTAAGAGCCTGTGTCAAAACAAAATCATCAATAAAGCCTGCAATTGATAGCGCACATAAATTGGAGACGACATATTAGTTTACGTCATAACTTACACATCCGAGTGACAGTTTTGTCTCTTTAAATCACAGGTAGGAGATGGTTTAGGGGACTCACCTGAAGCACATATGGACCTCTAGATCCGGTGAGAAAGCAAGATTTACTGTTTGATACTGTGGGGATAATGAAATCAGCGGTTTATGTTTTTGGTTTGTCGACAAGTGCCTGCTTAAACTGTGTACCCAGCTCTGGAATTAAATTAATAAATCACTAATTCGTCAATAAATAAAGCAGGCAAACACCAAACAGTTACGCGTATTGCAAGTGGCAAATCATTCCAAATAGTGTGTTTCTATTGCTTTGTTTCCTGCGAGTAGTGATGTGTTCAATAGTGCTACAAAGATAGTAGAGATTTGACAACCTTATGGGACAAAAGTATATATAAAATACAAAAAATGGTCACATTCAAGTGCATGAAATTGTGCAGAAATATGCATTACTGCCCCAGTATGTATGCTATAGCATAGAGTGAGTGTATAATCTTGTGTCCCATAACACTATCAGACAGTTATGTCCAGCTCTCATCCTGACCTTCAGCCACACCACACTACCTATCTCTGGCTAATCAACTCAAAGGCCCCAAGCATCCTCCAGCAGCCCCCCTCCCCTGTGGATCCCTCAGATTCACACTGCCGTACTTGGTATGCTTTCCAGACCGGCTCCTCATCGAGCTCCGGGTAGGGCAGTGGTGCAAAGATATGAATAGAGAACACACCTCTGTTTGTCTGGATAGCAATGAGTCCAGATATACATGTATATCAGCCTGTGATGTGTCTTTATCAGCACAATGCAAGTGGCTTCACTACAAGCAGAGCACTATCAGGTCATCTGTCACTGGTGACGGGAACAGATGAACCCGGTCCCCCGGGAGCAATGCAAGAGCATGATTGGGTCCAGGATGAAGAGCTTTAGGTGTTCAAGGGTGGCCAGGAGCTGCGAAACCTGGACAGCTTTTATAAACATGATTCTCATCTACAGCAAACCTTCCCAGGAGAGGCCAAACCGCAGCACAGCAGTTAGTGGTGACAAATGACTGCTGTTGAATGGTGTTGTCCCCTTGCTGCTGGGCGTCCCCGGTTGTTTCTCTGTCTTCGAATTTCATTTCATTGAACAATGTGCTATTGTTTGCTACAGCATTATCGCTTTCATTGCACTCATTGGATAAAATAAACAGATGGTATCGAAATGTGCACGTGGTGTGTGTGTGTGTGTGTGTGCACATCAGGAAAATGAAAGTCATTTTGTAATGGTTACTACTGGCTGCAGGCAGCAATACAAACATTTTAAGCAGGCGATTCAAAGTGCAATGGTTCAATGCAGAAATACTGAGGGCTCACCAGATGAATACAGAATGCCTATGAAAGGCATTTCATCCGTACATATTCCTGCTGCATACAAATTGTTTCAGTGAAAGTTTGTACAATTTTTCTCCAGGGAATCTTAACATTCAGCTCAGAGTAGCAGTAAATCCTTGACACACACTTTCAAACAGCCCCGATACAGGTTCACTGAAAACTAACATGATCAAACAGATTAAAGTTATGATTATGTTTCTTTCCAACACACAAAGTATACTTGAGTAATAACATGCAGCAGCATAAGCCCACAGACAAATTCATAAGAGCGTCTTACAAAATCTCTGTGTGTTAACATGAGACAGTACCGAAACTGGAATATTATTGAAGAGAGTGGGGAAAAAAATCATATATAAATAATGTGTATCTTGAAAACAGAAAGCATTGTGAACTGACTGACTGCCTGCCTCGCAGTCTCTTAGGAAATGCAAATAACAGACGTCTAGACTCGGGGGAAAGGTGCTGGCCTCGGAAACGTCAGGCAACAGGCAGCACCAGAGGCAGCCAACACAACAGATGAGACAAGATACCGGGAGGCAAAAATAAGAAGTGCATGTTCTGCTCTGTGGTGTAGGAGGCACAAATGAATGCCAATGATTCAATCAGGGATGCTTCTGAGCATAATTAAATGATTCCATTCTATGCAAATGCATTTAAAAGAATTGTGAGAAAAATGTTGAATGAAAGGCTCCTTGGACTATGTGGCAGTCTACATACATGTGCAGTGTGGGAAAATAATTAAGTAGAGACTTCAATAACACAGGTTAATGCGACCGTGTAGTTTGCACAGAGCACTGCTGGGATTTGTGCATCCTCTTGGGTGATGTTTCATTATGAAACCAGTAATGGACATAATCTCCACAGGAAACAAACATGAGCAAAAAGCAATTCAACAAGCAAAATAATGAACACGCTAATGTGCTGACACTTTGTTGAACTTTTATAGGGCTCAGAATGAAATAGTCCAGAAGCAGAGATGTTACGTTTAGTTTATTCCTGGCAAATCAAAGCCTCATATGTTTGAATGTAAAACATTGTTCATGTTCCCACCTACATCTTCTTTTTCATATAAAAGGAAAAAGTTCTTTTTAACATTTTAATTAAACTTTAAAATGTGTTTTCTGGTTATGAGTGACAACATAAAAGAATGAATGGGAGTAAAAGCTTAAAAGACAGTAATTACAGTAACTGATGACCTGTGATTTTGACAACTGTCTGTGAAGAGCTGAAGGTCTCTGCTCCGCCATGACTTAGTACATTTTCTAACATAGTGTTACTGATTGTTGCAGTTACTTAATAATCTTAGCAAATGAAAGGCACTAGGTGCAAAGGGTGAAAGAAGATTAAAGAAAAATGATTATGAGTGTATCCATGCAGATTCAGCTGGTAAGTCACAGAAAGAGGAGCTCTCTTATTCTCAAGGCAGGATCATACCAACCAAATCAGCCTTAATGAGTTTTAACATGACATGTCTGCATTTTTGCAAAAATTGTTCTGTCCTCAGAGAAAGGCTGGGCAGCTCGGATATCCACAGCCAGACTTAATGATTTCTTTTCTATGCAAATTGACCACAGATTATGGTAGAATTTAATAGGCTGTGTCAGGAAGTCCTTCGAGAGTAAAAAAAAAAATGGTCACAGAAACTTCAGACTTAAGGGCTTTCATAGCACCCAGCTCTAAGTGGAACATACAAAGGTAGAGCCTCTAATCGCAGCAGAGACATTTGTTTGAATGAAACTGACCAGTCCGATAAAGACTTAATGGAAGAAAGCTCTCTCAGGATGCTGGCAAATTGGAGCAGCTTGGCAGGGAAGTCTGAGGGTGAGTGCATATGTGGCTTTTTGCCTCCAGCAGAGGGCAAACTAACTCCGGTATGGACTGATCTGAGCACATGGGATGACATAAAGAGTCTCATCCATGACAGTCCAGCAGCACCAAAAGATGACAGAATCCTCAAAGAAACAAGCCACACATCCACATTTTACAAGACTAAATTATACACTATTATGTCAGAAAAAAACATACAAAGCAGTGAGATATTAAAGGAATTAAAGTTAGTGACAATCCACCGAGCTTTCCAGTTCATATTCACTTGTGCTTGGAGTTTTTCAAGCGTACGAAACCAAAAAATCTTTAATCTAACACTTAAAAGAACATTTTTAAACAAGTGTTCTCTGCTTGTGGCACTCTGAAAATAGTCGACTACAGCCTGTGATCTGTAAACCTTTTTTTTGAGGGTGGGGGGATGACATGCCCTCTAGAGACAGACAGATTTGTAGCAATTTAAATATTTCACAGTTCCTCCCCAGAGCATCACCGGAGGAGAAACTGATTTCATGCATCAACATGTTTTGTCCCCCATTGAAGCCACAATCGATGTGCCCCTCCTGTGTAATACAAGTTAACTTTGGATCCTTTCTGCGAGTGTTGCTCGGAAATTGCATTATGGGAGTGCTATTGCTGGGCCATAGAGGAGATTTTTAAAAAAAAGAGATGTATTTTCCCTCTGATTTGTGAAGCCTTCTGTCTGAGCAGACTGAAAAAGAGGCATTCAGCTAAACAAAGTAGGTGGCACCACAATCTGGCTGATGTACAGAGCCAAAGTTAATAAAAAACATCAAAGGTGGAGCTGGATAGGAAATCAAAAGCAGACTTATTAGGATGACCTAGAAGCTGTGGAGGGACATTCAACTATCTCATCAAAACTCAAAAATGTAAAAGTCATGAGTCCTGGTGCCATCAGATGGATTTGCTCAATGGCAGATCCTGATATACAGTTACTGATCATCCACTTAAACAGATTAATGGGAAAACTAACTCCAAAGTAAGTTAAAAATCAAGGTAGAACAGCCAGAAGACAACAACGCCTCTGCATCTTAACAACACGACTCTGATCGTCTTCCTTTCTTCTGGCACTGAGTCCTCAGCAAAGGAAATCAAATCGCCTCCACGCACATCAGTGTGCTTAAAAAAAGTGCTTCAACAGCGCTGTGCCAAATTGGCTACGGTGGATTTTTACGCCCAGTGGGTAAAGACAGGAAAGAATTGCCAGCTGCAGATGAGCCAGGAAATGGAAAGAGGAGGTTTCAAATAAAAAAAGTTACCTTGTCTCCCTTGGTGGATGCCTTGCGGTAGTTTCCTGCACCTGCGGAGGAGTTCATGGCCCCATATAGCGACAATCTGCAATAAAACCAGATTCACCTGAGCAATCAACTTTGATATCCCTCTCTGTTTAACCCACACACGAACATATGAGCACGCACACACTCACACAGACAGACAGCTATCGTGAGGATATCTGCAGTTTCTCTCCTGCAAGCCGCAAGTTGAAATGCGTAATTGTGGCGTTACGCATTAACTGCATGCGATTGACCCACAGCTATTCCAACAATGAGCGCGGATTAAAAGTCACCCACCTGTAGTAGTGCGCTTTAAAAAAAAAAGTGTTCTCCAAGGATAAATCAGAGCGCTTTATGCTCCTCTCTTTCCCAGAGATAGTGGGCTGCCCGCTGTGCGCTTTGTGCCTGCGCGCCGACGGCAATGAGACGGACGATCAGCAGAAAGCAGAAAGTTTCCTCGCGATCACAAGTCACTGATATTTCCAGTGAACTTGCTTGAATAGTTATCTACATGCGAGCCAGTTTGATCTTCTACAGTTACCAGAATGACGTTTATAAAGAAAAGGAGAAAAAGAGAAGCGAAGCAGCCGCCTTATCTCCAAACTCCATATGCGCCTCTGCTCCCAGGAACAAGCGATTCCCCCAAGTGTCCGCGTCTAATTTGTGAGTCCACTTAGTTGGAGAGGAGTCTGCGTCTCATTTGCACCTCTCTGATAGTTACACCACCCATCTCTGTGGGAACATTTTTGAGGATGGGCGGTTTCACAGAGCCTCAGTGTGGGGGCGCAGGTGCAGATATAATCTAGTATCTAAACCCACATCTGGGGAGATTCAGACTCTGTTGTTTTCCGCAACTCGTTCATGAATCACTGGTTCCTGCGTTATAGACCGGACTAAAGCTATGCGCCTTTTTTGCCCTCCGCCGGTGTTTCGTGGCAGAAACTTTTGCATGGAGCCAGCAATTAGAAGCTTTTAGCGGTGGGTGGTGATCAAAGGCGAAACTATGTCACCCTCCAGCCCCTCGGCGGTTGATATTTTTTTCCATGGGCCTAATAAGGAAGGGGGATGCAAAGGAGTTCATTACGGAGAGTAAAGTGTGAATTTTGTGAAACCACAGGGAGCTAAGTGGCGGCGCACTCTGCAAATACTAATGATCCGGGGCTGGGGACTTTCCTCCAACTTCAGCTGCAGCTAATTAGAGGGAACAAAGGACTGACTTTTCCTTTTGTTGCAAGACAAATATGACTGATAGTTACTTCAAGAAATCTATGTAGATCATGTGAGGGGGCTGTTTTTTTTATTTTTTATTTTTGCTACTATTATTTCTTCCGGATGACTGATCTCAGTCAGTGGCCAGTAAACACAACCTTTTCTCCAACTTGCTTTCTTGCAGTAATTTCTCTCTCTCTCTCTTTTCTTTTGCCGCATTGCACTGGTGGTGGAAGATAAATAATTGAACACTAGAAATGTAGTATAATAGCCTAACCCAAAGACACACAGTTTAGGTATGACAATTCCCATTTGGGCTGCGTTGGCGAAATAGTAAGAAGGCAACACAAACCTCACTAATATCCTCCCCTTTAAGGCAGATAATAAAGCAGATACAACAAAGCCAGGCAGGATTTTTGTGTGTGTGTGTGTGCTGTGTTTTGACCATCACAGAGTCAACAGCAATTATTTTGAATTCAAAATCAATGAGAGAATAATTTAAAATTCATATGAGATTAGTTTTTTTTTTTTATTAAATATGAACTAAGACAGGCTTTATAATAATGAATTCCCCTTGTATAACGTCAAACAGAACCCTTACTGGCCCCGTTTAAACATGTTATTGTGGCCTTGAGACAGGTGGAAGTGTAAAGAAGTGTGTGAGCAACATGGAGACATCCTCCATCATTTACACATCAGCACCATGGACAGCAGCCAGGCAGCTCTGTGGTGGTGTTAATGGAAGAACAGCCAAGGGGCTCGAAAGCCACGGGAGACCAATTACAGTTGTTATACTGTAGTGGAAATGTTCAAGTGGAGTGGAGAGGTTTCAGGCCAGGGAGTGAGTTACACCGAACCCCAGATAAATTGGGAATCGGAGAGATGGAATCGAGTAAGGGAGGCTGAATGGGAGGAAATCTGCATAACAAACATGCTTCATGAGGCTTTGTAGTTTCATCACCAGCTGATAGACAACCAATAGTCTGAATAAAGCAGCTTTCAGAGGACTTCCTTGAAAGCCTGTTATCACTGTGGTAATCTACAGTTGTGATAAATAACCGCACTCAGGTTGGAGCAAAGGTTACTCCTCAGATTTACGAATGATTCAGCCTGCCTGGCAATCAAAATGAACTTGCTAAAGTAGTTTTATGGTGTCTTTCTACACTTTTATGTAGGAACAATGATGACAATTATCACCTCATCCTCCTGTGCAGACTTCATTTGTAATTATTGTGTTCTCTCTGTTCCCCATGGCATCATTATAATGAGTATCTGTACTGAATTACATTTTTAGCAAGAAATCAGCTGACTGCTCCAAAGTATCAGTGTTCCCAAGACCCTATTATCAATAAAGCCTTTCCTGTCAGCTGGTATGTGAGAGCATTGTGGATCCTGTGCTGCATTTTCAGATCTTGTTTCAGTCCCTTTGGTCTATAAGCACTTTATTTATAGGCTAAATATGTTACAGGCATTCATTAAAATAGACATGCACAAAGGTCAGCCTAAGAAATCTTTTTTTAAACAGTCAGCAGTTTTTTGTTTTTTTTTATACCAGCTCAAAAATAAGTCTTTGATTTAAGCAGATTTTGGGATTCAGGTCTTTAGAGGAAGCATCCAAAGCTCCTACAGTTTCAATACCGGCAAGATACGAACCCCAAATACCTACTAAAGTTAGTTTACTTCAAAATACGCTTCGTGGATTTGTATATGACTTTTTTTATTCAATCGCCACCTCCGAAACCGCGGTCTCAGCGTCGATGAAATCGTTGACATGTTGCTGAAAATCCAATTTCTCTCTCAGTTGGCCTTCCCCTTTTTTCATTAGAATATCAGCAAAGTTGACCACAGGAGCTGCGGGGCAATAAATAAATCTCCGTTCTGAACACCGCTGATTTAATGGACCTCAGGATGTCTAGAGTTGGAAGTGTGCATTTGGGGAACACCGGCAGCGTGTGGAAAGCCAAGCCCTGTAGCGATAACGACCTGAATGACCAGGGGAAGCAGCACTATCAGCTTAAAAAGCTCCTCCACTTAATGATGTGTGGGCAGCTGAAGGGCTGACATGAGTGACATAAGACTGAATGCAGACAGCAGCAATACCACTGCCCTTAACTTTCATTTCCACTCCCTCCACTTTGCCTGGTATTACTTAACACAGTTGCCTGCTGGAACATGGGTCATATGATGCCTATAAAATCCATCTGCAGTGCCTGACTTGGTGAGGAGCACTTTGGAAGATGAGTCACTTTCCAAAAACCCACTTGCACAGAGAAGCAGAACAGCATCGACAAAGTACATTTGTTAAAGTCCAAGTTAGAACTGTACCACTGTGCAAACGCACTTCATTTTACAGTTTGCCTCTCAAGGCTTTCCATTTTCTCATCTCCTCATCTCAATGACAAGTCAATTTCTTCCCACTGAAAACACACATTTGAGAAAAGTGGCCGTGAACATATACAGTTATGAGCTAAATATAAACCTAGGCACTACTGCTTTTTTTCAATATAACCTCAACTCTACATTTGTTGGAAACATTTGCCTTTTGGGCTGCATATTTGGTGCACCAGTGAATATTTACATCAGCAGACCAGTGTATACAGGAGTGACAGATATGTGATCATTGTAATAAAGGATTCTGTCACCCAGTGCAGAGGCTCAGTGATGTGTTTTAAGTTTTTGGACGACAGTGGAGCTCTGTGGCACAGACAGATAAGCTATGTCAGACTCTGTGCAAGGCAATACCATCAGTGTAACGCATTGCTGGCTTTAGTCCTTTCAGGGGATTTGTTGACAATAACAAAAATATACAGTATCAACAGATTTTCGGGAAATATGCCTACCGCGCTAGGATCTCTATGTTCAATATGAAGCTTAAGTCAGCAGATGGTTAAATTAGCTGAGCATAAAAAAGACAAAACAAGGGGAAACAGCGAACCTGGCTCTGTCCAGAGGTAACAAAAACTGCCAATCAGCAGCGATAAAGCTCACTTATTAACATGTTGTTTGTTTATTCTACACACCCAACTGAAGTGTGAAAATGCTTGGTTGTGGCTTTGTAGGAAGACCTTTACAGTGAAAGTCTTTTCATCACCAGGACATTGCCAGGCAGCCAGCAGAGACTCCAGGTGTCACTGCTCCTGGATAACAGAGAAAATGTGCATCCTCATACTCATACAAAACTATTCTTTTAATCAATACCCACAATAAATCATTGACATGCTGCATGATACCCCCAACTTTCACCTTAACTACCACAGATAATTGAACTACCAGCTCTTGCTCTGTGCTTAACGTTAATCCCTAAAACCAGTTCTTAATGCTCCAACAGTCCTTTGAAAGGCTTATAAAGACAGACGTACAGGTGCACACACACACAGACACACACACACACACACACACACACACACACACACACACACACACACACACACACACACACACACAC
>OMNN01053012.1:0-13064 GCA_900302755.1 Chromis chromis
GGTTAAATAAAATGAATCCTAATACCACAGATCTGTGTTGGCATGGTTGTGGAAAGAAAGGCTCATTAATACATATGCTATGGCATTGCCCAGAAACAAAAACATTTTGGAAAGGAGTCCAAAACATGTTGAATTTAATATTCAAGGAAAATCTATCATTGTGCCCTGAAGCATGTTTGTTGGGAGCTCGAGTAAATGGTATACAATCAGCAATAATACAGCGTCTTTTAGCGTTGGCATTCCTTGCCGTTAAAAGAATCATCCTTATGAATTGGAAAGTAAGAAAGCTGAATTGCTTCTGCTTGAATAATTGGCTGAAGGACTTCTTAGAACTCATAGCGATGGAACGTGCAGCCACGGCCCTGCAAGGATTTTGTAGGGATGAACTTGACGGTCCTTGGATTCTTATCCAAGAATATATAAAGAAGAGGAATATAATTTAAGGTGGTGTGAATATGCAACTGAATGAAGGAGTGAAGGAGGAGACAGTAACAATGTCTTTCTTTACAATCCAGTATATCACCATATCTCTGTAACAAAAATCGTAATCTCTCTGGCAAATTGTCTTTGTGTTGTGTATTTGTATTGTATGTAATGTGTTGTGTATCTGTACTGTATGTAATTTGTTGTGCTGTGTGTGTGCTGCCCCTGTATTTTGTCTTTAAAAAAAAATAAAAATAAAAATAAATAAATAAAAATAAGCATCTATAGTAGGGACTTATACATTATTATACATATTTCTTTTAATTATTTCAGAGATTTTTGCCTGTTTATTTTACTTGGTAAGTTACAGATAATATCTGGTAAACTCAAAAGAAAAAAAAAGTATAAAAAATATACTAAAAAAGTCATTACAGTATTTCACAGATATTGAACCTTAATGTATTCCACATTTTTTTTGTGGCATCCTTGCTGCCAATTATTATTTATTTTTTATTTTTTACAATGTAGATTATGCAAAGACACTGGTCATTCCAAGATTTCATCCTTCGCTCTACGTGCAAGCACACAAAAATTAATGTTTCAAAATTTAAAACAAGCTTTCTTTCTTCTCCCTCATATTTATTTTCCTACATCATCTTTATTTTTTACTTACTCATCTACAACAGACTCTCTACCTTTGTGATAACTTCACCTGTAACCCAACAACCCTAGTCTTTCTAAGTCTTCAATCCCATTGTAGATTGCGCTGCAGCACATGCACAATAATAAGCCGCCAAGCAAAGTAAATTCCCACAGTCGGGCACAAATCTTACTTGTCTCGCACCAAATTACACTAAAAGCTGATCACTCTGGTGCAAAACGAAGATTTATGATCATACTTCATTATGTATATTGAACAAGTGGAAGGCAAGGGGTTTAAATATTCGTATTCAGGCGATATTGGATCAAAGCGGTGGAAAATGAGGCCTACGTGTAAGTATGAGATGTCCTTCTGCAGCATCTTCCCCACCGACACAAACAAAGCAGTGCTTCTGAAAACGTTGAATAGAAGACGGAATGACTGAGTGGTGCTGGTTGCTCAGCTGACGAAGCACAGCGGGACGTATTTGTGAGCGAAAGCCTCCACAACTAACCTTTAAAAAACCACAGAGAGGCAACCACAACCAGAGCTGAACTCGGAGCTCCACATGTGCTGCCGAGAACCAGGACTTGCAGTGAATAAAGAGCAGAGCGTGGCGGCATGTTGGAGGAAAAAACCCACAGATGGGGAAATCAATACGGGTGTGTGTCTGAATGGCTTGCATTTCCTCACTGGTCATCAAAAGGTTATTTTACACCCAAAAGCTGCTATCGATCGCTCCGCTCGGCCTCTCGGGGGATAATATCAGCCGGGGAAATTTGCACTGTATTTATTTTTTGCATTGGGATCAGGCGGTGGGCGTTGGGGACGATCAGAGCTTGTTTAACGGAGCTTCGGGGATCCAGACGTGAATCACAGGCTCCGGGGCTTTTACATTTTATTTGGCGCTATCATCGCTGGGCTTAAGGGGCTCCGCAGTCGCTCTGCGTTGAGTCAACATGTGGAATTAGATCCCCACGTCGACTTGGTGCCAAACATATCTGGCGACGATGTGGAGCGTCCATTACAGAACAGGATGTGCACAAATAAAACCCAAGATAAATGACAACCAGGCGGGAAAACAGAACGAGCTGAAATCAGTTTGGTAGCAGTTTGTAAGGTGGATTATATGTTGTTTTACTACATTAGAAGAGATCAAATTTTTAATTAAATGATTTAGATAAACATTTTAAGTTGCAAACATTATTTTTGAAGGGTTAAGTTGCCATAATAATGTTGCATCAACTTAATATTGTGTGTAAGTTAAACTCAAATTTCTGCATTAGTTGGGGGGAAAAAGTAAGTTAAAGTAGCGAAATGAAACTCTGAGTTCCCTCATCTGTCTTAACATGTCTGGATAATTTCAGATGTTTGCTGCTCCTTTAGCACTGTACGTCCACGTTTTATGAAAATTTTCTGCTGCAACTAACTACTGTTTTCTTTAAGTAGGATTGTTTAAAAAAGGACAGAATGTCAGAAGTCCTAAAGACAAAAACATGTTTTACATTTTACATATGGGTAAAGTGAATATTTAAGTTAGGAAAATTGGAAACTTGACATTGACTTTCCTCAAAATTAGTTTACAGCAATGCTCATTTGAAAGGCAGTACATCTAACCTAAACCAGTGGCATTAAGATGACTTATTAACCTATTTTGGATAAGCTTCATTCAGTTGCGAGTTACCAGTTGAAGCAATTAATTTAAGTTGATCCAACAATTCTCTAATCGGAGTGCAATTTGTGCTGAAAGCTTTACTTTAATCAAATATAACATTAATAACAAAATGTATTCATTTTCAGAGAAACTAAACGTCTGTGTATAGACGTTAAACTGCTGCAGTTTTACTGTTCAAACTATGAGACACCCCATAATATTGATGGTCAAAGTTGGTTATATAGAAAATGAATGATTTAGTCTTCAGATTGTGACACCTGGAATGGATGTAAAATTGATTTAGTTGCTTTTTTAACAGAACTTAAATGTGTTTTTCAGCTCTGAAAATGCCACGTCTCTATCTGCTGCACTGATGAAGTTATGAAGTTCAGAAATGATGGAAAAAAGTCCATTAAAAAGTGCAAAATTTGGACCCACCCCAATGTACTTCAAGGACCTGTAATGCTGAAAATGTTCATAGTATGAAGGTAAAACTTAGCATGGTTTCATTAAATATACTAAAGTTACTGTAGATAAAGAATCAGCTGATTCTGAGGAGGTCAGGTGGGAGTTTTTTTTTCAGATTTGGTTGATTTTATATGGAATTATTTGTGTTATTGTTATTTATATCTGGGAGACACTTAGAGATAAATACCAGCAACCAGTAAGTGTCTCCAGAACTACCAAGAATCATTTACCAACACCTTAAATGACTGATTATAGTGTTTAGAAGGATTCACTTACACACCTTCCCCATTTCAGTGAATATTCTTATGATAAAGTAATAATAGGGCCCACTAAGGTTATTGTGACAGAACAGAGTATCATTTCATTCCAAGACTCCTTATTAGCATATCGGCTTTCAGAAGTGAGAATGCAAGACAAGAAACGAGCAGAAATCAAAGTTCCACCTCGGAGACGATGACAGTTTCACCTTGTCTGGAAACCTCCCTCTGCAAAGAAGACCTTTGGATATATGCTACTGTCAGGCGGCTGGCATAAATTGCCGTAGCCTTAGCGCTTGGAGATGATCAATTCCACCGAAAACATGCATCATCATGACAGACTGCTATGTTGCTGCTGCAGCGGGGATCAATTCATCAGCAGATATCTGAGCAAAATGTTTTATTGTGCAATATGGCCGGTGATGAAAAAAGCAACGCTGGATCAAGGCCAAGATCCATCGTCGCTGGCAGAAAAAACAAGTGTAGCGTTTCTGCTGATAAAGAAAAGTTAGCGGAGGGAGCATGGATCATTTTCAGCCGGCCGTCAGCCCCCAGACAGTCATTGACATGGACCACGAAGCCAAGCAGCAATCCTGCGGTTCAAATGAATAATTCAACCATAACCAATAAGCCGATGTTCCAGCGCTCAGCCGGTGACACAAAAACGATAGCATCCCCACTTATGTCCGCTGAAATTACAGAGATTAATACGAGCGCACAAACACTGACAAACAACGGCCGCCATGTTTGATTTACATGGATTGAGCAGAGGAATCTATTTACAAGTCGGGGGGAAAAAACAGGCTTACATACATGTTGTCTGTCTCACTTCATTTCTCACTTCTTTCACACACGGCGTTCACATTAAGGATGGAAATGTTGATTGTCAGCTGTGATGACACCAGAACCGCCCACAGAAAACTGCTACTACACACTTCTCAGCCTCATTTCTATGCATATATGGAAGTAAGCAGGAAGATCTGGTGGTTTGCACAGCGAGGAGGTTCTGTGTTTTTACTGTAAAGGCCTTTCTGTGCAGGTTCTCCACATGTCTGCGCTGGAAGAAATGATTTTAACTGTATTTTCTTCAACAAATTACTGTTATTTTACAAATTGTCCCTGTTCTGTCAAATTGCAGACAATACCGAGTAAAATCACAGAAAACATGCTTTAATTCACCAGTTAACTGTCAAACCTGTCAATAACATCCACGTCAATCATTTGTATTCTTTACAAATAGTAATTTGTTTGTTTTGAATGTTTAATTGTACTATTACACAAACATAAAATTACACTATTTTTACTGTATTTAAATCAGTACAGAATATCACTATTTTATTGGTTTTTGCCAAAATATATATAAATTAAATTAATTATTGAAAAATGCTAAATCTCTTTTAACTGTTTCTACAGATTTTACGTGTTCTGGTTAATTACAGATAATATCTAGTAAAATTTTGTATTTTTTTCATTTTACTTGGGCCAGTCATCCTCATCAATTTTACAAACAAAAATTAGTTTTATTACAACATTTAACCATAAATTTACACCTTTTTTAGTGGATTTAAATCAGCAAAAGAGATCTTTATTTTACAGATATTTGCTGTTATTTGGCAGCAATATTATGTATATTTGCTGGTATTTTACATTTTTTTGCTTTACAGTACTCCATTGTTTTTAACATATTTTTGTGGTGCTCTTGCCACCAAATTTTCACCATTTTTGTTTTTTTTTATGGGATTTTTTTTACAGTGTGTGTGGGTTTCCTCTCAGCCTGCGGACATCCATGTTAGGTCTCTTGTCTAAGGAGCGGCGCTGCTGCCTTGAGCTGCCCTGTGGCTGTAAACTGCTCCTGCAGCTACTGAGGGTCAAACGCTCAGGACAAACTCACCCACGGGGGTTAATAGTAGCACCACTTTAAAAAAATAAAACTATAATTAACTAACACAAAGAAAAAAAAGAAACACAAAATACCACACTAGCTGCATATCAAAAGAGAGAAACGACCTCCAAACGGTGCATTGTGATGCAGCCAGGCTTCCTCCAGGCGCTCTGAGCTTTGTGTAATTGCGTCCATCTAAGAATTCAAAGGTTTTAAAGTTCAGGCTGCAACAGAACACAGAGACAAGATGGACGCCTTAACGGTAATGGTAGCTGACAGCGTGATTAGCCACTGACAGCACCATTAGCTCGGAAAGTCACCCACTTTAAGGGCCGTCCTCGCTTCTTTCTTTCGCTTCCTTGTGACACGTCTGAAGCTCGCTGTTACCTGAAATCAAACATTTTTTTCCTCTCGACACTCAACCTGGAAAGTGGTGCCGATGTGTTAAAGCGCTGAAAAGCTGCTTTGGCTCCGTCAATTTCTGATATATTTTTGATGTTATTGATACAGGAAAAGCCGCATGCAAACGACGAGCAGCTCAGCCGAAACACTCCGAAAACACTCCAGCTATGGATCAATATTGCTTTCTCCTGACAGGGAGTGATTGATCACAGGCCGACGTGAGATTTCAAGATGAAAACAGCAGGTGTCTTCTCTGGAGGAGGATGTCGAGTAACAGAGCGGCGCTCCCGCTGATGAAACCGACAGGCCGGCAAAGACATAGAAACCAGAGCCTCGACTCGCCCACGCACCTTACGTGACTGGAGAGGCTCGATTGAAGAGCCTCAGACTGTGGATGCAGCAGCTCTTGCCGCTGCTGAAGCCTTGGAAGTCTGTTGCACTGATCCCCTGCTGGTCTGAAATGATTTTCAATTGAGTTTTTTTTTTGGTGGGGGTTTTAGAGCGACATGCCCTGACCAGTGTTAAAGCAAGACCTTGTTGCGGTGACTAGAAATGTCTGCTTAGATGATTTTAAGTGAAGGTTTGTGTGCAAAAAGGGATTTTTACTCACTTTAACTCCTTGCTTCCTTCACAACATCCCCTTTAGTGTTTCACCAATTTCCCTCACCACAGACTTTTAACACAAAGCACATGTCTAAAAGACAAGATATCAGAAATCTGTATTTTCACCAATATTTTCTTTTATGTTCAACTGTAAAATTGTAAAACACTATTTCTAAATTAGCAAAAACTATTATTTTAACTTAACTGTAAAAAACAGGCCAAACCTGTCATAAATCTGTATTTTTATAAATATTTTAAAAACAACATGTAACCTTAAAATCACACTGTTTCTGGTGTTTTAGGTCAGCCACAAATATCACAGTTTTACAAATATTTGCCATTTTGTTTTGAAAAAAACAAACATATACAAATAAAATATAATTTTACAGATATTTCACAGCCATCATTTTAAAGAAGACTGCTTTACATATTTTGTTTGTTTTGTTAAATTACAAATGGTATCGAGAATATGTTAACTGACATCAAAAAATCATTTTTAGAAATATGAATTACATTTTTTAACATTCAAGTGTAAAATTACTATTACACTATTTCTACTGTATTTAAATCCACAAAAACACAAATATTTACCATTTATGGTAAATACTAACTTGGCCTTTTACAAAGTGTGATTATGAAATTAGACTGTTTTACTGTATTTAAGTCAGCTATTTACAGATAGTTGCTGTTATTTTCACTCTGTTTACAGTTGTTTACATGTTAAACTACATGATACATGATTTTAGGTGGTTGTAAGTGAAGGTTTGTGTGCAAAAGGGGATTTTTTAAATTGAAACATTTTGATCTTTTCGACGTATCCCAATGTTAGAGCCCTTTCTGCCCACTTTAACTCATTTCTTCCTTCCCTAACTTCCGTTATCTGCCGATAAGACAGACTTTGATCACAGAGCATGTTTAAAACAACACAAGGCATGTAAAATTCCACATGCTGCACATTTATCTCCCCTTGTGTCCCGCTGTGTGCATCACCTACTATTATATCTATAGAAATTATAATGCAAGGGGCGTTGGGAGCACACGGCATCCATTCTGGATCGATTACACGGATATCACATCCCATCAAAGGCATCGGCGGAGTCCTGGCAGGCCTGAGTAATTCAACCGCGTGTTCAGACATGTTTAGGCAGGCTTTTGATACTTCAAAAAGGTTGAAATGTGCGCGATAACATCTCGTGACATCTATTCATCCGGTGGTCTGAGTCTGTGGATGCAATGTGTTCCAGGATTTCTAAAGGGCAGGGGTGACCATGGAGAAACAGAGGCATGTTTCAGTCCTGACATTTCGTGACGGTTCACAGAAAAAGGGATGATTTCAGTGGATGTGAGCTGGATTTTCACCGTCACTGAAGTTTATTGTAAAACAAACACTTTAGTGCTGTACATACAAGAGTCCTGCTTCCACTGATATTGTTTTTAAATAAACACATGAATGTTTAAACCAGGCAGTTATAGACTTAAGTCGTACGAAAACTATTAAACCAAGAAAAAATGCCCCAAAGCAAATTATGTAATGTCAAGGTTTGCGTAGGGAGGAGGTAGGGGTGAATGGATGGGTCCACAAAATATCAATTTACTGTAACCATGACAATGAAAGTCCTTTGAATTTCTTTTAAAGTCATCACTTTAAGCCAAACCACAAAGTCTCTCTCACCATAAGTACTTAATTTACTTGAGCAACAACATTTCACTAAACCAAACCAAACCTTAACCATAGTTTTATTACATCCTAAAATGGGTTTATTCTTCAACGGAGTCAGACTGCAGTGTTCCTCCATCATCTCACATTTGTCTCAGAGTTTACTTATTTGTTATTTAGCACCCAAAATTAAGTTCTGTCAAGTATTTTGCCTGAATTTTGTGAATTTCGTACGTTTTCAAATCAGGGAGTTCTTGTATTTTAACCCTCTAAAAAAACGGGGAAGCCAATTCAAGAGTTCAATATCTCCAGAAATATAACTCCCACAGCCATTAAACATGGTGAGGACACAGACAGAATGGTTTCCAGTGGATCCAAATCACTGAATGCTCCAGAAGAGGCCAACTTTTTAGTTATTGGGACTTGAAAATGGGAAAAAAAGAGTACAACATTTTTGAACAAAGGTGGTATTGTGTCATAAAATGGTTTTTTTTGAGGGCGAAAATTAAATTCTCAAATTACGGTTGTATTGGGGCCCCAGAAAGTTCTTGTACATGTATATATATGGATGTTTCCATATTTCCTACTTGGTTGACATTTCGCCAACTTTTCTACATCAGTAGAATCTAATGCGTGGCAACTCGAGCAAGCCAAAGTTATAGTTTTTTATTTATTTATCTGACATTTCAAAATAGTGATATAGACTGGTTACAGAACCAAATTTCATGGCTGTGGGAGTTATTCTGGAAATTTCTCGAGATACTGAATTTCACTACTACAAACACTATTGCATTTGAGCACCAAAACTGGCACACCAGAAAAAGATCTGAAGATATTTGGACGTTTGCTCGAAATAAAAATTCAGCGACAGCTCTTTTGGCCTCATCCTGAGCTTGGCTGCTTCGTTAGCAGCGATTCCACTGCATAAACTAAAGAAAATCTGTGTGCAGCAGCTCACCTGTTTGTTTTTAGGTTTATGAGGCTACCCTAACGCCACAGCGACACATCAGAAAATTTAAATGCATGATGAAGTTACAGTGCCACATGTAAAAAAGAATGCACACAGAGATAGTTGGCAATGTGGTGACACTGAAGAAATCACATTCAAATTGCACCTCATTTCTAAGATTAAGGTTGTTTTTTTAAAAAGCATAGCAGTTATAGATAAATTTTTCATAATTTTCTACCATTGTTTTTGCATGCTTTAGTGCATAAGTGAACTGTATTTCTTTATTCGGTTGCTTAATTTAGTAATTTTAGTAAGTGAGAATACCAAAAAGAACCAACCCTTTTTTTCTTAGTCTGTATATGAGCTGAAAGCATCACTGTATCCATGTTGCTTAAGCTAAAACAGTAACAGACCAGTATGGCTAATCCTCATGATTAAATATGTGTCAGCCGTGTAATAATTCTTCTTCGTCTCCTCATTTGGAGGTTTTTCACGTCCCTTATCTCAACTTAGCCCCATCAGAGGTCAACATAAACAACCCGCTGAGAGTCCAAAGGATCTAATACATTATTGGAGCAGGGAGTCGGGTTGAGACAGTTTAGTGGGAGATGAGTTCCCACATCGAGATGGTCTCCTCCTCCTCAGACAGCCGGGGTCAAGGTTGGGAGGCAATCCAATAAAGCTGATTCACTGTGTCGCTGTAATTTGGGGTCGCCGTGTTCTCAGACGAAGGTAAACTGGTAATTGTCCTTGAGAAGCACCAGTCAGTGGGGTAAAGCCAGTCATGAGTTTTACTTTAATACAGAGCAGCAATTAAAGCTCAAAACTTTGCTGACTCTAATCTTTGGTGTTTGGCTTCTTGCTAATGTGACTTTCCAAATGAGAACAAAGCTAAGATGCATGGCGGCGACTTCCTCAACGCTGTGGGACCGACTGGCCTTGAGGGTGCCAATCGCTCTGTTATGGAAATTGCATTGGCTACTTGTCAATGCTGCTGTCTTGGGAGGCAGGGCCACCTAATTGGTTTAAAAAGTATTGCCTTGCCATTGGGGAGAGCATATCAATGCTTGATATCCAGACCTAACCGGAGGATTTAAAGGAGCGAGGCCCCGCGAGAGGAGGAATGCTGTGATTATGGATGTACACGACGACTCCTTAAAGGACACCTCGTGGCAAAGGTCAACTTCTTTAACACGATGTGAATCACAAAGCTGACATGATGCAGGAGGGGAGCATATGTTGACTTAATATGCAACAATTCAGGTAAATAGAAGACATACATTGCTTTTAAGAATTAAAACTACCACCTAAAGATAAATAGTTTGCAAAATTCCCTTCTCACAGGCTCGAAACAGTTTTTCAAACTTAAAAGGTCATGTTCCACCATCTCGTTTTGCCCGTCACCCTCCTCGTTTTGCTTTTAAACCTTTAATTGTTTTCCGTTCTGTCCCAGTGCTCCCAGAAGATACAGTAATATCTAAACTAAAGAGAAATTGATTCCCCTGCCCTTTCTCGGGATTAATTTACATGTTGGACTCGGCTAATCTTTGGTAAATTGTGGTCCAAACTCGTAAAGGTCACGGATCCCGGTACCTTTACGAGGAACGCTGTCTGTCCGAGCTCATCAGTGCATAGGGTTGACACACTGGAAGTGACAGACAGCAACGGGGTTGATCAATGTGCCGACAGCTATTAGGTAAGAGGGGCTGAAAGGGCAAGTGTGCTTAAGTGAGCCACCAGCGGAGGCCTGGTTTCCATCAACGAGATGGAGCATCAGTGCTGACATTAGCTGTTGATGGTGTGTTTACAGCCTCAGTGGAAAGGGTCAAATCAAAGATGAGACAGGAAGCGTGTTAACAACACACCAAACGTTTACAGTGGGTTGTGTAGGTTTTAACTTGTGCACCAAATTAGCATTAGCATGACTTTTTTGCTTCAGAATGACAAATTTGATACTGCTAATTTGATGGTTTTTGTAATTTCTGTGTGCCGGGACTAAAGATACTTCATAAATGGTCACACAGGTTGCAGTGCTGATGTTGTTAGCTGTTGTTGCTTTGTACAGTCCAAGATTTGAGCAGGTTGTAGGTTAATCTGGTGAATTAGCGAGAATCATAGGGTAATAAACTGGCCGATAACACAACTGGAAGACGAAAACTGTTCAATAGGATGTATGATAATTTCACTTAAATGCATGAGATGCAAAACCACCATTAAAGAATGTATAGAAAAAGCAAAGTTAGGCTTCATGAACAAACCCCAAGCGTGCTCCCTCCTTGGATCATAGCAGCCTGTCCCTTAATAACGGAGTCCCTTCAACCTCTATCGGCACCAGTTTTGCGGTAACCTCCACCTAAGCAATGCACTCCCGGCGCCCTGCTCCAAAGCCTGACGGACTTGATGTTGGGGTACAAGTGGGTACTAATAGCAAACTTTAAACCTTAGCGTCCTCGTCCATGCTCCTCCAGGTACAAAACATTTACATGTACATGGTTACTCTATAAGCATTAAGGCACTAATTTTTGATATTTTGTCAAGGCCTGTGGTGGTATAGACTCAGCGGGTTTTAAATAATATGAACAAAGACTTACTTCAAGTGGTAAACAGTGTTAGCATCAGCAAGCTAAGCTAACAAGCTAACAAGAGTGGAATACAAATTTACCAGCATAATGTGTTGTTGAAAAGTTGAATGTTGCAAAGGGACACATCTCAAAAATCCTCTTCATAATCAATGCATTGCCTTGCCAGAGAAAGAGGACATTTATTCAACACTGTTTGTATTCGAGATAATGACGTTGTTCAGTCAGTATCGCAACTCGGAAGCTGACATTGCATTTCTTAGCAACACTGACTTTCGATGCAAGTCAACTGCTGCCATGTAAAAAGCCCACTTCAAAATTTCAGGATTAAACATTGTTCACACAAAAAAGTGAAATACATCAAAAGTAAAAAGGTATTAACCTCTTTTCCTTTCCACTCAGGAAGTCCCTACATTTGGACCAGAGGGATCTGTTATTAAGCGTCCACCAGTTTAGTGTGGCAGATTATATGAAGAGACTGCCTAGTGCTACCGTGACTAGGGATGTCCTATGCTGATGTCCTAGATTGGGTTCGGCACCAATCTAAGCGTGAACCTCTGTTTGCATCTGCTGCCACATGCATAAAGAAAGGGAGAGCACAAGTTGTGGCAAGATACTTTGCATAAAATACAGCAACTCTGGTTGGAGATCATTAATCAACACAGAAGTCTTTGTCATGGTGCCTGTTGCTAGCTAAACTCCCACAATGCTCTATGCCAACATGGAACTGCCTATAGTAACATTGACAACCGGGTTAGGGTTAGGGTTAGGGTTAGGGTTAACTACAGCTAATCTCCAATATATTTTCTGACATGCATGTAGAGAATGAAGGTTTTCTCCATCTTTTGGACCTTGTGTACTACACACTACATTTCAGACATTGCCCTACTAGAACTTTACAACAAGTTTTGTGACCTCCTACAAAACATTAAGGAACAGCTTGGACGTAGAAATGCATTTGTTTCTTCATGCATTGCAGAGCTGTTCTGTTGTCAAGCATATACACTGGATTGATTTCGGTAACTTTGTACTTGAAGTGTGTTTTATGTGGAAAAATGGTATTGGATTGGGACTCTATATCGGCACAAAATATTAAATGACTAAGGTGCCAAAAAAAACTTGATCTGGACTTCTCTAACTGTGACTAAAATGGATGTTACAGTGTTATGCTTTATTTCTTCCATCTTAGAACAAATTCAACAACATCAGTGTCACTGACTCATTGTTATAAGGCTGTTATTTACTCTCTACCTTACAGTTTTTAATAGGTGGAAGAAAAACCAATTTTTGCTGCGGTTCTTCAAATGTCTCTCTGACCTGTGATGGGAACAAATAAGTCCTCTCAAGTGTCTCTTAGATGTCACCAACATGGAACTGCCAACATGGAACTGCCTATAGTAACATTGACAACCGGGTTAGGGTTAGGGTTAGGGTTAGGGTTAACTACAGCTAATCTCCAATATATTTTCTGACATGCATGTAGAGAATGAAGGTTTTCTCCATCTTTTGGACCTTGTGTACTACACACTACATTTCAGACATTGCCCTAC
>OMNN01053012.1:23869-41472 GCA_900302755.1 Chromis chromis
AAAGTGTTTTTTTTTTTTTTAAGTAAGTTTGAAAAGAATGTCACTTACATTTTTAGTAGCTCGTTTTTTGTAGGTGATGCTGAAACTTTTGTCATTAATCATCTCAAACTTTACTTTTAGATTTTGACTTTTAGACCAAAAAATCTAACATGAGTTATACAATGATGAGCCACAACATCAAAACCAAAATTGGATCAAATTGGTATCTGGGGAGTTTAAAGGCCTGTCAGTGCCTTGAGCTCTTGGTCATGTTCCTCCAGCTGCCACTGAGCAGTTTCTGCAGGATGCATTCTCCTGCTGGCAACCCCGTATCCGCAAAATTACGTTCCTATACAACTAAACTGCATTCTGTTTTGAGGGGAAAAAAACTGTCTTGAAACTATCGAATGAGACCATAAAGTAATTAGGAAAATGTTTATTAAGTTAGGAAATTAAGTGACAAGTCGGATCATTTTCTCATGAACTTTCATACAATCTGATTAATTTTTGCAACCAGAGAAGTCACTAATGATGCCACCAAGGAGGCCACCAAGACAACTATGACTCATCTGAAGAAGCTTGAGCGACTGAGATCGGAGAGACTGTACATACAAGCAACTGTTGCCAGTTCTTAACCAGTCAAAGCTTTACTGGAGAAAGCATCAAAGAGAAAGCCACTGCTGGAAAAAGCTCATTAAATCTGGATTAGAGTTCACTGGAAGTCATGTGGGAGACTCTGAAGTCAACTGGAAGAAGGTTCTTTGGTCTGATGAGACCAAAATTTGAGGTTTTTGGCCATCAGACTAGACTATATTTTGGGGACACCAAACACTGAACATCATCACAAACACATCATCTCCACTTTGAAGCATGGTGGTGGCAGCATCATGATGTGAAGCATGGTGGTGGCACCATCATGATGTAGGGATGCTTCTAGGCAGCAGGTCCTGGAAGGCTTGTACAGGTAGAAGGTAAAATGAATGTGGCAAAGTATAGAGAAATCCTAAAGGGCAACATGTTGCAGTCTGCAAGACAACTGTGACTTGGAAGGTTTATTTTCCAGCAAGACAATGTCCTAAAATATACAGCCAAAGCTACACATAATTGGTTTAAATACAATGAGGTGAATATTCTGGAGTGTCAGAGTCAGAGCACAGACCTTAATCTGCCCCCTGCTGGCCATTAGAAAGTAAGCACGCTTAAACCACTTCCATGTTGTCAATACTTTTTAAACCCAGAGGTTACATCTATCCTTTATATACAGTTCATGCTACCACAAGTAACATTACATAGACAAAGTAAAGCTAAGGCTAATAGGAATGCCACTATTTTTGCAGCTATTTGGTCAAAAACTAAAGCATTGAATATATTAAAAATGCCTCTAAATGACAAGTCACGGAGATACATTTCATGGCGATACATTCCCACTATCACAGTGCAACACAGTAAGCAATGATCTGCTGGAAACTTGAAGCACAGCCAAGAGAACAATGACTGCAATTTATCTCAAGAAGCCTCTCATGAGTACATCAAATCCACCTGAGGGTCATCTGAGTGTGAGTTTAAATGGAAGGGATACAGCTCAAGGAAATCTGACCTTGGTTGATATATTTCAGTCTGGAATTAAGTGGTGGATCGACTGACCGACTAATATTGCCATCCCTGGAGCCATGTCGTTGGCATGGCTGAGGAATCGCTTGTCAAGTTTCCCTGGGAGATACATTACATTATGGCGACTGCATACATTTTAATATATCTGTGAGAAGCTAATATATGCCAATAATAGTAGCAGGTCAGGTGACTGGTGGAGCTCTTGTTACAACTCAAAAATTTATACCAATCAATAATTTTAAGTAATAGCTCCTATTATTTGCCTCAGGATTTAAAATGGAAATTAGATCTCATGACAGAAATTACCTGATATACAGTGCCTATAAAAATATTCACCCCCTTTGGAGGTTTTCCTAAAAAATATAAAAAGTAAAATAAGTGATTGCATAAGTATTCACCCCCATTTAACATCTAACTAATTCAACACAGTTGCAGCCAGTCATTGCTAGAAGTCACACAAGTGGTGTAATGAAGATCATCTGAGGGCAGTGAATGTGTCTCAGTGATTGTAGTATAAAGACACCGGTATCTGGAAGGTGCTATCACTGTTGAATCAGTACTCCTGAAGACAAAGAACACTTTAAACAACTCTGGGAAAAGGTTATTAAAAAGAATAAGTCCGGATTAGTCAAGAAAATTTCAAAGTCACTGAATATCCCTTGGAGTTCAGTCAAATCCATCATTAGGAAATGGAAAGAATATGACACATGTAAATCTGCCCAGAGCAGGTCATCCTCATGACCTCATGAACAAAGTAACTGAGCAAGAAAGAGACGAGTTAGGGAGGCCACGGAGACAACTATGACTCCCCTGAAGGAGTTACAAGCTTCAACACCTGAGATAGGAGAGACTTTGCATGCAGCATTTGTTGCCTTTTCTTTGCCAGTCAAAGCTTTAAGGGAGAATGACGAAGAGAAAGCTCATATTAAATTATTAAATTATATCTGGATTAGAGTTCACTGGAAGGCATGTGGGAGACTCTGAAATCAACTGGAAGAAGATTATTTGGTCTGATTACATCAAAACTGAGCTTTTTGTCCAACAGACTATACGCTATGTTTTGCGGACCTCAAACACTGCACATCACAAACACACCATCCCCACCGTGAAGCATGGTGGTGGAAGCATCATGATGTGGGGATGCTTCTGGGCAGCAGGCTTTGGAAGGCTTGTAAAGGTAAAGGGTAAAATAAATGCAGCAAAGTATTGAGACAATGCGTTGTGGTCTGCAAGAAAACTGCCACTGCTTCAAGACAACGACCTGAAGCAAGAAATGGTTTAAAGACAACAAGGTGACCGTTCTGGAGTGTCCGATTCAGAGCCAAGACCTCAGTCCAACTGAGAATTTGTGTCTGGACTTGAAAAGGGCCGTTCACTCACGATTCCTGTGTAACATCACATAGTTTAAGCATTTTGGCCAAGAAGAATGAAGTAAAATTGCAGTGCCCAGATATAAAAGGGCTGATTGAGGCCTATTCACACAGGCTCAATGCCGTAACTGTAGCCAAACGTGCATCTACTAAATACTAACTGGAAGGAGGTGAATACTTATGCAGTCGCTTATTTTCTGTTTTATATTTTAATTAACTGACACTACTTTGCAGAAATCTGTTCTCACTTTTACATGAAAGAGTGTTTTTTTTGTAAATTCTTGTCAAAAAAGCCAAATTATATTGATGATGATTCAATGTTGGACAGCAATAAAAACTGACAACCAAATCCCAATACTTTTAATAGGCACTTTATCACATATTATATTTCTGCCTCAGTTACTTCACAGTTAAAAATACAGTATTTATCATGTGAAATTGTATGTTGTGTTCACCTGTGACTATTACTGAGTACTATGAGTATTTTGTATCACTGCTTCTTTGTTTTAATGAACATATCCAATGTTGCTGAGAGACTCTTTAACCTGGCCTCCTTTGATGCCTTCCACAAAACAGTGCTATAGACGCACTCATCCTAGTGTTTGCATAAACTGTCCATGGATAGGCTGCTGCAGGTTCCTCGCTAAGGTCTCCATAGCAACACCTTGTCATCTGTTTTTAAGTCAGTCTGTGTAGCAGTCATGTCACAGGGAAATACGGCCTCAGTACCCATCACAAAGTGACAGTGCAATTTACTTTACTCCCTAATCCTGTTTTCCCCTCTCAAAGAGGCATCAACACCTGCATTACTTAAAGGAAAATGAGAATGCATTCTGAGTAACTGTAAAAGTGATGTATTAGTTCATTGCTGTGAATTGAGGCCCATATAGAGCCAAATGGACTATATACATCGTCTCTTCTCATCAGGCATCCGTCCAAAACCACTATGTATTTGCAGTTTGCCTATAGCAACCAAGATGCCTCTTTTGAAATTCATAACAGCAGCTCTAGTCACATAAATAGATGAGATTGTTGTCATGGTCTTATATCACGGCAAAGACAGCTCATCCAAACACTGCAAAGTGAATCTACATAATCTATCAATAAGCTGTAAAGCTTTGGGCCTTCAAGAAGACTCGGGCGATCGATACTTCGCTGCAGGTATTGACAGGACTTTAAATGGTGGCTTAACACAATGTGCAAACTCTGGAAACATTTTTCACAGTTCCCCCATTATCCAGTTGCACATTTGTTTCAAAGACGCGGCCTATTCATTCAGGAGACTGAAGTTCTCTGCAGAGGACTGGCGGCATTAATGGAGTGAGTTTTAAAGGGAGAGTTAATCTGAATCTGTTCATCATGCCAGGTTGTGGTATAAATTACTTCTCTGAGCGCTGGGCGGGCTGTAATCATACATGCATCAGCAAGAATTTGCTAAATCGCCACAATGGACCATGACACAATCAAAATGAGGTGGCAGAGACAATTGATGTGATAGAAATCCAGTTTATTGGACAGGTACTGTTTGGACAGTCCTGTGACAACAAAGAGTTATGCAACTAGCGGCCCAGCTAGCAGAATACTAGTGTGAAAGTAAACTGTAAGGATGAGGGTGAGCAAACACTAGCGAGAATCACTTTCAGGATTATACCTGGTTGTGTTTTCAGAGATTTGGCCATCATTTCACTCAGCTGTGAAACCATTGTATGGGTACATTTTAAAAAGAAACAAATCGGGCAACAAATGAATTCAGGTTGGCTAAACTGAAGTATATATACATCATACAGTAATTACTATAATAAAATGTTGCACAGAGTTTATTAAATCCACATATTTTGGAGGCAAACTGGGACTTTTAATAGCCATTGTGAATTAAATTTAAATTCCCTCTCCAGTCATCGATTAAACCCCAAAAAACACCATCTCTGTTGAGTTACACTGCATATATCCTCAGTCTCTCTATATTCTGTGAATATACTGCATACATCTCATACTGTTTGTACTGTTCATACCACCACTTATCCCACACATACATATGACTGTTTTTATATTATCTGCAGATATTAAATTTATATACTGTATTTGGTGTGTTTATACCACGTTGTCTTAGTACTTGTACTCTGTGAAATGACAATAAAGTTGAATCTAATCTGATCTAATCTCATTTCATCTCAATTACATATTTAGAAGTTTTTTTCTATATAAAGTATCCCTTCTTAAAAGGGCTTAGATGGCTTAGATAGGACCCTTAGGAAAGGTCCTTAAAGCTGCCCCGCCTACCTACCTATGTATGTTGGATAAAAGCGTCTGCTAAATGAAATTTTAACCTTGTAATTGTAAGATGTAACTCTGAACTGTTCCCTCCTTTTTTGAATATGCACATCAATAAAGTCCCCAACTTTTTCCCAACCCTCGCTACAGCTCAAGTACACCAGCTCACCTATAACTTGGCTAATACACCCTTCACTGCATTTGTTACAGAAATATGTGTCCAAAATTCTCTGGATCAACATAGTTTCACTCACAAATGTGCAATAACTACATTGGTCCACAGCACACTATGTATTAGTTTCTCAATGAAGGCTGTAAGATTGTGGAATGCCTGTGCCTTTGTCACTGTTTACTGACAGTATTTACTTTTGTTTTCACTCACTGTTTTCTGTTGCCGTTTACCTTAATTTTTATTCACTGTTTTCTGTCACTATTTACTTCTTTTGTCATTCTGTTGTCCAACACTACTTTTGTTTTTACTTCATTTTCTGTTGCACTTTATTATTGTTTTCACTTCACTTGTTTTCTGTCACAGTTTTGTTTTAATTTAATCTTTTTTGATAGTTTAATTTAGTTTGCATTGACTGTTTTTTGACTGTTTACTTTTGTTTTCACTCACTGTTTTCTATCATTGTTTACTTTTGTTTTCACTTGTTGAATGACGCAGTTTACTTTTGTTTTCATTTGTTGTTTTCTGATAGTTTTCACTTTTTTATCCACTGTTTTTTGACAGTTTTCTTTTCACTCACTGTTTTTGATAAAGTTTACTTTAGTTTTTATTTGCTGTTTTCTGACAGTTTTGACACTGTTTACTTTTGTTTTCAGTCACTGTTTTCTGATGCGTTTTCAGTTGATGTTTGTGTGTGTTTATCTACAGTCACAGTTTGAGTTAAAACTAAACGTAAGCATCTCAAAATTTTATAGCCATTTTTATGAAAACAAAAAGTTTTGCACTGTGGACTAGTACAGCTATCACACTTTTTGATATGAGACTGTCTGTTTAGTTAATCGAAGCTAGAGTTATAACAAAACATAAAAACGGCTCACTAAAATGTTGTATTTAATCCAGAATTCTGCCTATGTCAGACCCATGAAGAACAGCACCATATTGGCAGCTAAAAATCCCACAGTGCCCAGTCATCTCCATCGTCTGATCGCCTTTCTGTGGATAAACATAGAAAACATCTGAGGATTTTCAGAGATTACTCAGCCATCAAGGCTCTGTCAATAACAAAGGAAACAAACGGTTTAATGGAAAACCTTAATAGACACGCTGATTTGTAGAGCACTGAACTCAATGCATTGGTAAAAGCTCAAGTAGATTTCTCTTGAGATGTTAAAAGACTAACATTTCAGTATCTTATTAGCATTGCAAAAACACAATATGTTATTATTCTGAAACTTTTCTCGACAAATTTCATTAAAAGAGCAGCTCACCTTCAGTTGCCTTTTATTTGGAGTTGAAAGAGATTTATACATTTACTATAAATGCACTGAAGCTGTGTGTTATTTCATTGGCAAATAAATAATTTGTTGAGACTTCAATAATCTAAAAGTTTTCAATTTTAATAACTACAGCCATTCTCTTTTCATCCCCCTCTCTGTCAACAGTCAAATTAATAGTAGGAGAAAACCACAACACTGTGTAGCTTAGAGGAAAATGTTGATAGCTTGAAATGCTACGCCTATCTGTTACTGCTACCTGTTATTGCCTCATCTCGTTTTCTCTCTAAATAAAAGACAGAAGCTCCTAATATGTGAGTAGTGGGTATTATTCAGTGGATAGAGATACTCAGAGGTGAGGGTCCTTCATGGACAATACAAATCTCCCACACTCATCCACATTATTGGCACTTAATGATCATTTATACCGTCAAGTGAGGCTTATTAAAATAACAGACAGCAACAGTTGCTCCTAAAAAACTGTTTGTTTACCCCAAAAAGATCTAATTATGTGCAGCCTCTGCAGGCTCCACATCTTAAACATTCAAACTAAAGCTTTCCAAACAGCTATTTTACTTTATTTTGACTTTCTACTATGTTACATGTCCCAGCATGATACAGACCTTGTGGAACATGATGGGCAAATAAGAGAAAAACATCTTGGACCAACATGAAAGGCGAGGAGCGAGGAAGGAATGTCTCGGTCTGGAAATGGCGTCTCACATGGTGAGAGCCTCAAGGTATTCCGCTCTGCACTTAAAAAGACTGAAAACTGAAGACTTCTCCTTCTTTTTTGCCGCCTATGATGTGCATCTTGCGAGCTTCTAAGCACAGGCAGTTTAGGAGCAGTCAACGGGAAGCCCAGTGGATTGCTGTTGAACTAGTAACAGCAAAGGCAGCGCTGAAGTGCTGGGGGAATATGAGGCTAAGTGGGCTGTGAATGGTTGGAACACTTGGAAGTCAAATCTGGCAGGTTGACGCTGCTATTTACATATCTGGATGGTAATAAATGTGTGAGAGATGGAGTCATTCAGAGTATTACTGTCAGTTATATTGAACTACATAGCTGCTGCAAGATGAGACTAAGGGATGGGTTATAGTTATTAGCCTCTTAGAACCAGTTCCTAAGATGTGCTGTTCAGCCACATTTTAAATTAAAAGGGTTTATAGTTGTTCCCAGCGGCCACATTGCAAGGTCTTTGTGGTTGGGGTACCATTTAAAAACAGGAATAACAGCACATCTCTCCATTAGTAGTGTGGCACTGAGCTGTACATATAAAAAGTACCACAAATAGTTGATTACCAAGAAGAAGAAGCTTTCATTTGTCACAAATAAAAATTAAAGTGCACCTTATCAAACTCAACGACCTAACAATGGCAGCTTGGCAGCAGGTCTGAACCTTCTGAGTCTCAATTGTTGAACCACCACTGCCCCAATATTTAACTAGATTGTGCAATTCCTGGAGAAATTGTAAATGTGATTGCAGCTGCAGCTTGCACACTTCAATACATGTACAGGAGGAAGCTGGTATCGAACCTGTGATCTTATGTTATATCAACAAAAAAGTAGAAAGTAGAGCACGATGCTCAGAAACTGCTTAGGATATCATGTATTGATATTTTCAGAGAAACAAAATGCTTACATGTTTCCAAACAAAAGTCGGCTCTTCGGATCAGTGTTTTAGTATGATCAATAGATCAAACAAGTGTCTGTCGGCTGAGTAGGTTGCTTGTAAGAATGGTTCCCCAATTTTAATTATTTTTTGTGCTACAAATTTACCGTTTTGGTTCAGTCTCACAACTCTTTCAACAAAGCTAGACACATGTACACGTGTACAGTTACTTGTATTATGTCGCAAAATGTTTCAAAAGGCTCTTAAATCTTACTCACATATCACTAAAGAGTAAACTGCCTTGGGTTTGTTATAAAGGAAATAGTGAGCAAGTGATTTAGGGACTGATTTCATGCGCAGCCATTGTCACGAGACATTCCCAACTACTGTTTCATGTCACTGAAATAAGTTTGGAGAGTTGTACAAGGTTAAAAACTGATTAATCTTAGAAACTTTAATGTCACTTGGGCTATTTCAGCATTTTATATTTGACAGAAAAATCCACCACAAGGCACTCAAACCTCAACATCATTTAGCGATAACAAGCTACCGTTGCTGTGTGCAATCTATAAGTCCTGTGATCAATGGTACTCTTCTGGTCTCAAACTGCCTGCAGCCACTGGTGTGATTACAGGCCTACACGGGGGTAACAGTGAGGCCCCATGCTATAGTCATCAAAAAGTCTGGCCTTATTCTGCCATATCCATCTCCCACTTACTGGAAAGATCTTAATTGATGGATGAGGACGTTATGGGAAATGGCAGGAGTCGTTATGGTGGTGATTTTCCTTCAAATGTATCTACTTGGCTGGTGGAGGGAAGGATGAACGACAACTTTCTTGGACCCTGAACAGGCAAAGAGACACGTGGGCTGGAGACGCCACATCGGCAGGAGGCAAAAAGCGAAGGGCGGATGATTGATAGGGACTTAAAATAGTAGAGGGACACCCACCTTCCCTCTCATCACGCCTATAGCCACAGTGTCCCTAATTTCCAATGGCTGGAATCAGGAAGGGTCTAATGAAAAAGGACTGCGCTCTTTCCCTCATCTTCACAGGGTTTCTCTTTCTCTGCAAGCCTCTGTTCCTCCAGCTGCTTTCACTGCAGACGATTTTTTTTATTGACAAAGTGTACTAATGAAATGTCACCTCCGACAGCTGGCCGAGACGATTGATGTGCCAGAACTTTTTTCACTTTATTTAGAATTTTCCTTCCCTGCACTCCTCTTCACATTTTCACATGCCCATTTGTAACACAGACTCATTGTATAGGTTCAGAAATATCACATGTCATGCATAAAGCAGTGGGCTGTGATGCCATAACTGCCATCGCAGTATCTAAATGTAGCTAGTGGAAGACGTTTAACATAGGCTAATTACTGTTCTTTGACACGTAACACAAGCAGTTAAGTGCTCATTATTGTATATATTGGGTAAAGTCAGTTCAATCACAACATGTTCAGCTCCATGGATGCACATTTCTTCATTGTCTGCAGCATAAAGAGGTTAAAAATAGTGGAAAGCAAAGCATTAAAGATGCCAAGCACGACACAGGATGTATAAAAACAGGTTGCAGATAATAGCAGACAAAGAGGGATAGTAGAGATTACTGGACATAGTTATACTATTATTATCACTGCTAGCTTAGCAAGATTAAAATTTTTTTTTCTGTATTATATACTGTTGCCCTAAGACAACAGAAAGTCTTTCTGACCCTCATACTCTTCCATTCATAAAGTAAACATCTCACTTCTGATATCTAAAGTAGGTATAAGATTGAATTTCAGGATGGAACCTCAACAGCACAGAAAAAGACAAGATACACCAATCAGTCACAATATTAAAACCTCCGTCACCTATGTACCACCAAAACAGCTCTGACCTGTCGATGCTTAAACTCCACAATCTCTCAAAGTGTCCTGTTGTATCGGACACCAAGATGGTAGCAGAAAATAGGCTGTTTTTCCAGCATGTCCTATGGCTGCCTGGTCGGATCGAGATCGAACTGAGGAATTTGGACATCAAGTCAACTCCTTGAGCTCTTTGCTGTGTTTTTTAAACCATTCCTGAACATTTTTTGCAGTGAAGTAGGAAGCATTATCCTGCTGAAAGAGGCCACCACCATTAGGTAATACTGCGGCCATGATGAAGGGTGTACATGGTTGGTGTCAAAGTAGCATCCCAATGAGTGCCGGGAACAAAGGTTTTCCAACCGATGTGCAAGAAAATGGAATTCATTAGACCAAACCACCTTTTCCCATTCTTTTATGGCCTAGTTCTGACACTTGTGCACATTGTAAATGCTTTCAGTGTTGGACAGGGGTCCGTATGTAAACTCAGACAGCAATCCACCACAGACCATGCATTCTGACACCTTCCTACCATAGCCAGCATTAAAATTTTCAGTAATTTGTGGTACAGTAACTCTTCTGTGGGCCAGCTTTTACTCATTACATACTTAAATAAGCATTGGGTTCTCTTGACCCTGTCATCGGTTCACCAGTTGTTCCTCCTTTGACCACTTTTGGGAACCACTACATACTGGAAACATCCCCAAAGACGTGCTGTTTTGGAGATGCTTTAGTTGTGTAGTCATCACATTTTGAACCTTGTCAAAGTTCCTCAGATCTTTATGCTACCAATTGTTCCTGCTTCCAACACATCAACTTCAAGAACTGATTGTTCAGTTGCTCCCTAATATATCCCCTTGACATGTCCCATGGTATTGAGGTAATCAATAGTATTCAGTGGTGTTAATGTGGCTGATCAATCAAGATAAAAGCTAAACTGTGCACTGATCTCAAAGATAACATATATTGTAGCTTAAAAAACAGATTAAATTTCTCAGATTCCTACACTTTCCAATTTCTGCCTTAAGGCATCCTTCTTCTGTCATTCGTCTGTTAGGAGACTGCAGACAAAACCATGCTCAATAATGAAGATAATGTATTAAGTGATGACTTGATTAGTGTTCCTGCTATTTACTACTCTAACTACAAATAATGGATGCCGTAAATTTTAGGGCCATAATAATTAAAAGAACCAGATTCAGTAGTTCAGATCTTAGACAACCAATAGTGAGAACATTGAGGTCACGTAGAGTTCACTGTTTTCGAACCAAATCACAGAATACACCTATTCCTGGTTACATATAGTTTCGTTTGCCATATTCTTAAAAACCAAGTAAAAACATATTTGCCATTCATGGTTATAAGATCAGCATTTTGGAAGGTATGTATTCTATTTGTATTGCTCTGTATCTCATCTCTGTGGCACAATCGCCATAATTTATGCTTTAAAGGATTAAATGCATTAAACTCCATTGGAAAAACACTGTTTGGCTGATGTGTGCTTTCATTTAAGCCTCTCTGGTGATTTGGAAATCAGTCTTGCTCTGCAGGGGTGGTTATACAGGGTGAAAGGGTGTGCAACCCCTACGTGAGCTTGCCAACCTGGCTGCCACCCACCTACCAACGTCTAAAAATTAAATGCAAACGCTCTTTCAGTATTAGGTCACTAAACTCATGCAACAGGCACACATAAATGGGAAATCCATAATTCAAGAAGCCTCCCTGCCTCCATGACCAGCCCACCTGTCCCCAGAAATCCAGACATACCACTGCACAAGGCCACTGCATGAGCTGAAAAACAGCATGACTGAGTGACACTTGAGAATTGCTTTGCATTGCATGCTGAGCTGCATCTCTGGGAGAATATGGAAGTTGGCTTCTTTTTGTGTACAAAAATTCAAACCGAATGAAGATAGTGGCGAATTTAAGCTGATCTGGATTTTCGGATTACAAAATGTTTAATGCAGCTAAAATGAACTAACTAGATACAAAAGAGGCCCAGCTTTTGTTGCAGGGTGTTTGGCTAACTTGTGTTTACGTCAGGACTGAAAATAGCTTGTGCAGTTCATTGTGTCTCCATTGGAGAGTCAGCTTTAAGAGGTATACAATTTGCGGTATAAAATGGAATCAGTAAATTGCCATCCATCTCAGCTAATGATCTCCTATTGTGGTACAGCATTTAGAGTGATTCATTTACAGGGTTAGACCCTACATTTTCAATCACAAACAAACAGATATAGCAGTCTCTTTTAATTAGAAATCACTGTATGGCAGGGTCTTAACATCGAATAGATATGGACTTGTGCTATAGCGTGTACTTTGGCACACTGTATGAATGTTCTGCTAAAACTATGGATGTCCCGATCCAGTCTCAAAGACTGGGATCAGCGCCTACCAAGGCATTTCTGACTGATCAGTATCAGTATCGGCGCGGACCAAAGCCCGATCCTTTGTTTACATCCAGAGCACAGTTTGCAGCAAGATGTTAAGATGCAAATTTTGAAACATTTTCTCAATAATTGGCAGTATAGTCAATTAATTGATAACAGACAGTGACAACAATGGACATTTGTCCTGTGGTGAATTGCTATTACAGTCAACAAACACATGATTTGGGCCTCAAATGCAGCCCAGTTACATATGTCAATATCCTTGCCTATCCCGACTTGTCTAAAACACATGACCTGTTGCCGGCGGTCATTAAGCCTCACATAAATCTTTGTCATGGTGCCCCTTGCTAGCAAAACTCCCACAGTCCTCTCTGCTTGCCAACATGTGCTTTCCTATAGTCTGAGTGACACCTCCTCTAGTCGCTACGGTATTAAAGAGTAAGAGGCTCCACCTGGTGGCGAAAGCAGGTACTACCATTTTAAGACTTCAGGTTTTCTCCATCTTTTGGAGCTTGTCATGCTACTGCTATCAGTGATCCGTTGCTAATATGTTTAGTCATTTTCAGAGAAACTAAATTCTAATGTGTTCAGAGATATGGGTTGAGTAAAAATCTTCTCAGATATGAAATTTTAATCTGAAGAGGCTCCTTGGTCAACTGATGAAATGTAACCTGGGCTATATGTTTTTCTAAGGAGAGGCCTTAGTCTCATATGTAGGAACAGTACTGGCTAAAGAATGCAGGTCTTAGAGAAGAGATTCTTATTCTTCTCTGAGGGAGGGATAAGTGAGGTCGCTTCCCCATTGCAATGATGCACTTTTAATTCTCCATATTTTATACAACATTAAATTTACCAACAACCCGGCAGTGTGTTTATTTTCTTATTTAAGGACACATATACAGCAAGGTTCCTGACTACCACATACAACTGAGGAACAGCTCAGATGCAGAAATGCAGTTTTTGTACCAATGCATTGCAGAACTATTTTAATTTTATTAACTTGTACTTGTACTTCAAGCATGTATTATGTAGGGAAAATGGTATCTATTAAATACAGTATCCATGTTGCACACGTCACCCTACCTGAAGGGAAGACCTGCTTAAATTTAGTGTTGATTTACCCTTAAAAACCCTGAACATGAAGTGTCAAAGACTGTTGTAACGCTTCAGGTTTTCCTGCAGCCACTGAAGAGCAATAGGTACACTGGCTTTCTATCTGCCCCGGGCTTATATACTGCTATCTGTACTCTGTCACTTTTATTTAACCTCAAGGGGAAGAGAAGCACTGCCAAATATTGTTAAGTCAGTGACTTATCCCTTTAATTTGCTCTCCTCTTTACAGCAACAACAGCACTCCCCAAAGAAAAAGCCCAAAACTGAATTATGTCCAAATCTATTTTTTACAGTAAGGCTTTCTGCTATTCTCAAGGCTCGAGCTCCTTTTAGTTCCTGCCTGTCTCTGTCCAGTGTGTATGTCGTGGTTCTGAAAACGCACATGAATGAATAAATGCAGAAACACAGGAATGAATGAATCTTTGCTCGAGATCTAAAAATGAGTCAGTCCTGGGTTTACAAGATTTCAGCAGCTATTTGACCTTTCTGCACATTAAATCCGATGCTTCAGACTTACTCCTATTTTCATGGAACGGTATTCAAGTTAGCAAGAGATTACTTGAGAGGTTTAAAGACTCCACGTGACCCAGATTTACATGGAGAGGTGACTTCATTAAGTGGAGGTGTGAAGTGTTGAGAGCCTGCAGTCATCTGGATGTCAGATGAAAATGATGTTGTCAGACTGGATTGAGGTAAATTTACAGAGCACCTTTAGTGCAAGACAGCATAATGTAGTGAAAACCCTGGAGCGCTGTCAACTGTGACCTTTTAGATGTACACACACAAATGGATAAAAGAGGATATTCAGTCTTTTCTGTTTTATAGCATTAATCTGTGTATACCTGTTGAGCTGAGTCACTTGCAATATTCGAAAATTGCCCCTTATTATAGGAAATACACAGAAATGTTGTTGAAATCAGTGGATATTGACTTTGAATTCCTACTTTTCCACCTTGGGCAACATTATTTTTTCATCTATGTATGTTTTTGTGTGTTTTCACTCTTATTTCTTTCCTCTTTTTGTATTTTCCTAAAAGTAAAGTAATTTTCCCATGTTTCCCATGTCAAAATAGTGAGTCCACTGCAAAGCATGGTGGTGGCAGCATCATGATGTGAAGCATGGTGGTGGCGGCATCATGACGTGAAGCATGGTGATGGCAGCATCATGATGTGAAGCATGGTGGTGGCAGCATCATAATGTGAAGTATGATGGTGGCAGCATCATGATGTAAAGCGTGGTGGTGGCAGCATCACGATGTAAAGCATGGTGGTGGCAGCATCATGATGTAAAGCATGGTGGTGGCGGCATCATGATGTGAAGCATGATGGCGGTGGCATCATGATGTGAAGTAGAGTGGCAGCAGCATGATGATGTAAAACATGGTGATAGCAGCATCATGTGATGTGAAGTACGGTGGTGGTGGTGGCAGCATCATGATGTGAAGCATGGTGGTGGCGGCATCATGATGTTAAGCACGGTGGTGGCAGCATCATTATTCTACTGAGAATTTGTGGTCAGACTTAAAAAGGACTGTTCAATTTCGATTCCTGTGCAACCTTAGAGATCTTGACCAGTTTTGCAAAGAAGAATGGAGTAAAATCAGTGTCCAGATGTGCAACACAGGCTCAATGCTGTAATTGCCTAAGGTGCATCTACTACTGACACAATCACTTATTTTACATTTTAGATTTTTAATGAATTGATATTACTTCGTAGGAATCTGTTTTCGCTTTGACTTTTCTATTTTTTATTTTTTGTGTATAAATTGTTCTAAAAAATAAAAAATAAAAAATTAAATTGACCGTGATTTGTGTTGAAAAGCAATAAAAGAGGAAAATTTCCAAGGGGGGTGAATACTTATTATAGGCACTGTAAGTTTTGTTTTCTTTCATTGTATAGTTTCCAGTTTCTATCTGGTTAGAGTTAGGAAAAATATCATGGTTGAAGTTAAAATATGACCTTTTCACTGCATGTTTGAAGCATCTCCTCCATTTTCTGCATTACCAAGGCGGAAGAAGCAACAGTAAAGTGATCAATTCAGTGGAAAAGATATGTTGATTTGACACATATTCGTGATATAATACAAACAAATATAATCCATGAGAAAATCTCCCAAGAACGTAACTGAGAATGCAGTTTAGTTGTATAGAAACGGAATTGTGTGGAGAGACTAGGCTGGGGTGTGCGCAGTTCTAACCACCAGCGCTTCACAAACTGCTCACTCCTCCTTAATTTATGTTACTAGCATTTAGTGCAAGGTGCTACATGATAATAATGACATTTTTTATTGCCAAGCCTCCTTGGCTCTCTCAAAGCGGAGATCATAGGCACATCCTCCGGCTAAAGAAGGATTACTCTGTAGTGAGACACCACACAGCAGACATCAGAGACAAGCACAGACAGCTCCGAGGATGTTATTTGCTTGATTTGGTTCTAAGATGGAAACATACAAAGGAACGGAGCAATAAAAAAACTAGAATACAATAAAAAAAAAAAAAGAATCCTCTTTGCTGGGATTTGATTTCCGGGAGGGGGGAAAGAGGTGTGTGTGAGGCGCCCCTGAGTGACTTTTTGACAGCTGTTTGTTTTTGAATAAGCGCCGGAGTAATTTATTTATTTCCCTGACAGATTGTGGATATGTAAAGTGTCTTTGCTCTCTTTGCTCTCCATACGAAACATTCCTTGAGCCCTCTTTGTTATTCATTGTTTGAACAACAGCGAGACGTGTGCGTGCAATATTAACAAACACAGCCCCGCTTAAATGCAAAGAGCAAATTTGCAGCAGGTGATATTAAATACATTTGCCTGTCAAATGCAATATCATGAGAGATAATAAATGAGTTACTGCGACCAAAGCACACCACACCCACTTTCACAATGCTCATTAAGAATTAACTGCTTCAGTTGACTCTCAGGCTTCAAAGCCAATTTGCTGTAGTAATTGAAGGAGATGAAACTGTGAGTACAATGGAATCGAGGCAGTATGTTGATTAGAATTGATGACTGCATTCAGCGTCTGTACATTTTCTTGTGCAATGAAATAACTGCAGAGCATCACTGGTTATTATAAAGACTGAAAAAAATAAGGTTTACGCTCCTTAAGTTTGGCTTTAACTTTATTTTAATAGCATTTTTCTTCTCCGTGTCACATATTATGAAAAAGTTTTATGTTGTCATGGTCATTTTCTATAGAAGCTCAGAGGACTACTGTTCTAATTTAGCACAGCTTTGAAATATATTGTCCCACACCCTGTCCTTACTGTTATCTAACAAGCTACGGTAGCTAATGATGGTTCTCAAAGTTGAATTAACTCCGTAACACTTCAACTCCTGCTGGTTTGTAATCTTTTCAATATTTCACTTCTTTCCGTGTTGCGTATTAAGTCTGTCAACTATCCAAACACAGGCAAAATTCTGGGAGTCGGTGCATGTTGCTCAGTAAAATGTTACAAGCTTGCACAGGCTGATAGGAAGCTCTGAGCAAAACAAATCTCGACTCCCAGACAGCCTTTATCTGCCAAAGGCTTTGTCAATACAGCCATGACTTTTATTAATTTCAGTGCTCCACTGAGGCATTGATCAGAGCTTCTATCTTTCCTATGATCTCATTTCAGGCTGTAATGTGAAACTAAAGGGTCAATACAGACATCTTATTTAATTCCTATATTTGGCCAGTCCAGTGGTTTGAGGAACTGGAAACGTGCATCTCGGTGATAATCATCTTCAGTTTCATTTAAGAGCAAGTAATACTGTAGCTGCGACCACAGGCTGTGGGATGTTTGCTTAGTTTTAAATGACATGTCCCTTTGGACTGCAGTACTTTGAGTCTAATATTACATTTTGTCCATATCCCTGATATACTGTATTTAGTGTCCATATCATGTTATCAAGTTGTACTGAATATGTTCCATAAAATGAATGTATTCTCAAGAAAAACAGTATACAACAGAAGTGAATACACCCC
>OMNN01053012.1:41492-54247 GCA_900302755.1 Chromis chromis
TTAAACCCCTGTGGAATATTATTTAAATTTCATGTCATCAATGTTACAATAATTGCATCACTTCTAAGTTGAACAGTAGGGCATTTGCTCTCATGTAAAAAAAACTAAAAGTTTAGATTTACTATTAAAAATGATTGCCCCACAGTAGAAACTCTGTTGCTTTTATTTTTTCAATACTTTGTATTTTTGACAACACACTTAGTCCTCCTTGGCATGAAGGATACCTTATCTATGTTATATATATTTTGTGCTTCTCTTTGCTGAAGAGGTTTTGTTGCTCTGCCTTCCTCTTTAAAACACCCAAAAGGTGTTCTATTGGATTCAAGTCAGGACACATACTGGTTCAGGTTGTAGTTTCATTTTAGCCCCATATCATCACACTTCCACCTCTGTGCTTCACTGTCAGGAGTATGCATTCACTGTGGTAGTCCAGTGGTAGTTAATGCCAAACATGCTGGACTCCATCTGAGCCCAACAAATGTATCTTCATCTGACCAACATTCAGGCTTTTTTTCATGTTTTTGTTTTTTTTAACAAAATATAATCTTGCGGTTTTGCACTGAACAGCAAGTAAAGGTGTTTTCTTAAATAACCTCAATAGTGGTTGGTGTTATGCATCGTCTTTCATATTATCTGAGCTGTCAGAAAAAATGTCATTGATAACCCCTGTGGCAGGTCTGTAACAACTGTCCACCTGTTCAGATGCTAGATTGTGCAAGACAGCCACTGCAGCTCTGATTAGTGGTACTATGGCTCATTCTATACCTCCTGATTACTGCTACAACTGTGTTTCAAATGATTTTTGGTTGTTTACCAATCTTCCTGGATCCTTTTGCATCTTTGTGAAGTCTCACAATCAGATTTTTCAGTTCACATATAATTATGTTTTGTTTTTTTTAATTGTTCATAAGAGAAAAAAAAGTATTTGTGTACATAGATATAAAGAAATAATTAAGAGATGACACACATTGGAATAATTTGACATTTAAATGATTTTGCATTGAGGTGTACTTACTTCAGTTGTATACTGTATATCCTGTAAATCAATTCTTGAGGTTTAATCTTATTCATTAAATCAAATGAAGTCTCTTATTGTTTGTTTTCTCGGAAAACATGCCCTGCAAAAAACTCCCCACCGCCACCACAGATGGCTATAATTTCCTGTCTCTAAGCCATGTCACCGTGTACTTTTGCCTTTCTGCAAAGACAAAGGTTAAAGCAGAGAAGAAAATGCACAAAAGAACATTGCAGATGAAAGAGATATGCTCTATATTAACTGTAGGGGGAAGCGTTGATATCGCTGCACTCCTTTGCCTATTCGTTGTTATCAACACAACACAGTATCATATCAGAAAACAGACTTCGGAGAGAATGCTGGAGAAACTCTGTTATGTGTGATAACACTGTAGTGAGGTGCCCTTTACTTTGCAGATAGGGCTTATAATGAGGTAAAAACGGGGGAAAACACTGGATTAATAATACATGGGTCATTTGTAAATCAATGGAGGGGCATCGGGCCAGTGAATAGGCTTGAGGATTTATTCTGATTACAGAATGGCAATAAAGGTTCATTTACAACCTGAATGGGACAGCTAGTAATTAAGAAGCCTGCCTTAAAACAAAGAGAGAAGGAGTTCTGCAGGAGTACGCCGTTAACTCTGGGGAGAACGCTGCGTGTTAATGGCCATGCTGTATTTCACCTGCAGTTGGTGGACAAGACCAAGAAAGCCGGTCCTCCAGGAAAATGTGCAGTAGACATCCATCTTATTATAATATTTGGACCGCACTGCAGTATGATACCACTGGCCTGCGAGGGATTTGCTGCATTGTGAGGTGAAATGCACAAAGTCAAAGGGGACGAGAAATGATAAATCAGCATGGTTAAAAATTTACACCTCTCAAATAATCCGGGCTTGTTGGAAAACTTACAGCTACTTTCATACCAATCATGACTCTTTCCCCGGGTTACTCTAATTAACTTCCACTTTATTGTACCAGATTGCAAATATACCAACATATCGACTACATTAGTGTCAATCTGATTTTATCCCCCTGACAGCATGATGGATTAATCGCTGGTGGCTGCAGTCAGCCACCTCTTTAATTGGTTTGTCTAAATGTTTTATGAAATCAAGATAAAATTCAATCAATCTCCCTAAAAGTGCTGACTCATCCTAAAGCCGCGCTGGACATTTTGATTGATATCAGTGGCCAAGGGGGCTGCAAAGGTGATATGTGCCCGAGCAGCAACAGCTCAAGGTTAAATGGTGCTAGAGGAGTGTTTTTTATGACAGGAGCCAACACCCACACAGCAAGGAGAGGCCAGTGGGTTTTACTGCAGGACATGCTGCCGCAACAACAGCAGCACAAGAAGCTTTACAGATGGGATGTGACGGCTGAGACATTGAGAAGACAGAACGTACAGTCCGATCAATCTCGCTCTCTGCGCAGAATTGACTGTGCTCACCAGATGAAGCATTTCACTATCAGTTCATTAATTTTCGCCATCAGACTTTCAATGGAAATCAATGGTCATAAAACTTTGCAACAAACATTTGTTTCTATTTATTTATCCTTTCTTTTTGCTTAGTTTGACAACTGTTTGCACAATGTTGAGCTCAGGCAGAATCCAGGAAGTATGTTGCAGTATCATCTTAGATTTTGTTCAGAGTTTACTTATTTCTTATTGAGGCTAAAACCTAGTCCTGTAAAATATTTTTGGCTGAATTTTGAGAATTTCATATGCTTTCCTGGACATTTTTGAATTTTTACCCTTAAAATATTGTCAGTATCTCCAGAAGTATAACTTCCACAGTTAAGAAATGTGGTCCTATGAATGAGTCCACATCATTTTTAAAAGTCAAAATAGAAAAAATATAGTACTTTATCTTGCCATTACTTGCCAGACATCAAATTCTACTAATATTAGAGGCCTAAAAAGTTGGTGAAATGTCAACCAAAGACAGATTTTTTTGTATGGATACATCCATAGGAGAAAGGGAAGGCAAAAACTCCCCTTTCACATAAAGAACCGTCTGGCAGAACCAGGTTCAGGGAGGGCAAACATCTGCCTCGACCGGTTGGGATGAGGGTAAAGATAGAAATCAGACACAGAACGCATAAGAGAACAATAAACACTACGACTAATGGACATTCTTTTTAGCATTTAAGGACCAGAGTCTGCTGCTAAAATCAAAACCTAAGCACCATTTGCTATTACATGCTCGGGCCTTGTTTCAGGGGTGAAACCACTGTGTGTTTGAACCATTTATCACCAAAGCGTATGGTTGGTCGTGAGAAATGTGTTCCAACATTGATGCTAAACACCAATTTATTGTGCTATCTGTGCTGCCTTTTTCACCCGAGACAGAAACGAAGGATTCTGAGTCTTTGCAGGGTATAGAGCTGCGTTTAATTCCTGTGCCCCGCCATAATACCGTGCTGGATTGTGAGCTGGTACAGAGTACTGCTAGCTTTGCATTGCCACTTGAGGATATAATGATCATTTTGGGCAACCACCTAGCTGGCAGTGCTGTGTGGGCCATCTTCTTTGGTTGTGTCCAAGAGGTTTTTTCAATCTGTGCCATGACATTCTTGCTTCTGACTTGCTTGGTTCGGGTCTTAATAAATATATAGTGTGTACTGAACATGTGGAGACACACCAGGGATACCACATTAATCATTTGTTTGGTTACAAGGTTACAATTTCATTTAGCAGACGCTTTTATCCAAAGCGACGTACATAGGTAGGTAGGCGGGGCAGCATTAAGGATCTTGCCTAAGGATCCTCACTGGATACCTGCGCCCTTACCGGGATTTGAACCACCAATCTCCCATGCCAAGGTCTGGGGTGTTAGTCACTGAGCTATCCAGCTCCATTTCATCTACAAAACATCAGAATAAAGTGCTCATGACGATCTCTCTAAGCCCAAGTTTGCTTATTCAGAACTGTATTAAATAAACAGTCCAAAATCCAAAGATACTGAGTTTAATGGCATTAAAAAAATAAATAAAATTTTTTTAAAAATCACATGTGAACTAAGGAACTGGACAAATTTGAAATTGACCTGTTGATGGCGCTGTAGAAAAAGTCAACCAATCACCAAAGTCGTTGCAATTTTCTGGAAATACACCAGCTATTCATATTTCATATATTCTACCCTTAGTGAGGCTCTGGAAAATTGAAAAATGAGCAGGATCCATCCTCAGGGGAGCACAAATGACAAAATCTAATGGTAACCCAACAATATCTTATTCTGAACCAATGTGGTGAAGCAACTGTCCAACAGTGCCATCCCAAAAATAACACTGTTATCAGTTAATATTCTGTTAGTCTCCCGATCAATACACAACTAAATGACGTTTCACCATCAGGCCACATTCACTGGACAAGATGACACAACTACTCTGCCTCGAAAAAACACACGGAGAAATGCTGAGTTTTGTTTCGATGTGATTTTTAGTGTGAAAGTCTAATTATGCTTTAATGGGTTTTGTAATTGCAGATAAATTGCCTATTTTGAATGAGGATTGATGTTTTTATTCAAATGAGATTGATTTCTAATTAAAAGCTAATTGAGCATAAGTCAGGGAATTGTCTTGTATTGGAAGACACCAAAAATAAACCACAGAGTCTTTTCGTATAGCTGCACATTTTGCAGGCCGGGGCTGTAATAGGAGTTCGGTAAGCTGCCTGCAGCTGTGATTCACCGCATCCCCGCATAGATATTTTTCTCTCCAGTGTGACATATGCTATCTGGGATGTCAGCTGAAATGAGAGGACGGCTGAAATGCAAAGCCATTTTCTGCTTGTTCCATTGTGGAGCTCAGCCATGTTGCCTCGCCTATTGTACGGCTTCTTCCAAGTTATCTGTCTGGCCTGGCAAGCACCCTATTATTTTCTGCCATTTGACTGTCCCCCCTCTGCCACAGCGCAACACTTCTATCGTGCCATGTGATCAATCTGATTCCTTTGACATCCTAGCGATGCAGTATCTAGCGATCTGTAATGGCGGTAATGTTTCCTGTCAGAAAATGGTCCTGGGAAATAGGGTGTGGGAGAGGCAGAGGAAAGCTAAAGTGAAAATAAGAGACTGAGTAAGAGGAAGAGGAGATAACAGAGAAAAGGCAAACAACCTTTATGGGAAATATCACAGTCCACCCAAAATCAGAGCTGCTGCGTGGTTTTTTATTGTTGTTGCTTCCTCCAACTCCCCCTTACATCTTTTCTTAAGCCAGTGAGTAAGACAGAAAGCCAATCACAGCCACAGCACGGCAAAGCAACGTTATTTGAGAGGCTGTTAGTCCAAAATGGCTTATTCCTATTGATTCTGTGAGAAAACTTTGAGAAAGGAGACAGAAGAAGCAGCCAGAAAGGCATTATAATTCCACCACTGCCTTCTTACGTGTCTTTCAAGGAGACACTGCGGCCGGCTATTACTCCGTACACGACATCACTGTCACTCCAAACTGACAAAGCTGTAAAGTGCCTCCTTAGCCTGTTGCTCTTTTCAGTGTCTCAGAAAAAGGTCGGCTATGAATAAGGTCTCAGACAACTCCGGTTTATAGTAATCCAATGTCAAGTTAGCCTGGAAGGACACAAAAAGAGCCACCAAGAAGTTTAAAAAGGAAGCAATCCTGTCTGGTCATGACTGAGGTTTGTTTCTTTGTCAAATCCTGCATCCCTACAACCGGCTGCAAATGTAATTGATTCCAAATCTGTCGAGACTGTGCTGCATTCAGGTACCTGCAGGAATCTTGCTGTAATTAGTTTCGCTTTGCATTGGAAATTCTGCATTCAACCCCTGTCACAAAGGCAACAATTGGAAGAGAAATGAGTCCACAGCAAACAAGCAAATACGTATATATATATAAAAAAGAATTGCAACATTTTCAATAATGGCAAACTACCTGAGCACAGGGAATGAAACTACTTTGTGTGCTCGCTGGCCACTCACTGTATCTCACCGCCTGCTATAATGATGTTTTGTGTTGCACCACAGTGAGAGGCTGTAGAAGCGTGTGGCAATAAACTACCAGGTGGAATGTATTGTGCTGTAAATTGCCCACTGGAAACACCATTTCTCTCAAGAGAATGAAACTGGGGATCATCACCGTCACAGAAAACGGCAAACAAAGCCAAATTCACATTCATGAAGCCCCATAATGCAGTAATATATCAAAGATTTTAGCAATATTTCTGACTCGTTAACCCACCGTGTAGCAACAGCACAAATCTAATTTGTTCCCAATGAGGACATCAGTATTAAAAATGCATCACATTCATTTAATTTCTTTTTTTTGTAGTTTTTAGTGAACATTATGGTGCGTGTCCACAGGATCCATCATTTCAACATTTTCTATTCATTGTCTATGCAAGGAGCTATGAAATTTTCTCTTGTGGCGTTGCTGCTGTGTAATTTCTCCATCTAATCTAAAATAAACGGTGAAGCTGCAAAAATTAGTCTTGCAGTCGAGGTTGAATCAAGAATAGAAAAGGTGGAATTGTGTTAATGTAATAATATGTCAACAGAAAACTTAAATACATAATGGTAATGGTTAAACATTAGAAGTGAGAAACCAATATATGCTGTAAAAGTAGTAATTAAAGGCCTAAAGATGCTTATTTTTAATGGCTAAATATATCAGGATGTGTCATAATTTTGTTTTAAAAAGAGTAGATTGAATTATTGCCAACTATGATGCCATGTTTGTCTTGGAAACTAAATAAATGAAGGTGGAAAATTCCCAGAAAACAGATGAAGGTGTGGACACCTGGAATTGTGGACCCATCTAGGCGGGAGTCTAATTTCGGGAGTCGCATTTGAAATTATTCGTGATCCACACATAAGTCTATGTTGAAGGAAGAGCGAGAGCATGACGGAGTTGATCATTTTTTTCTCAGAAAAACACAGCTATCTTGCTCATAAGGCCACAAGATTTCAATCTGATCAAAGTGTGCAATCATGCAACATAAGAGAAGCTGTATTTTGGACTGCGCTCAATTTATGGAAGCAAGAATAAAGCTGCAAGTAATCAGAACAGACAAGAAAATTACTTGTTTTTCTGAAATCCCACACTAATAACCTCATGCAGAAAGATGCAGAAACCGAAGCATGTCACTTTTTTTTTCAAATTAGTGTGTCCGTAGTCTCTCCTCTCCCTGAGATTTGGAAAATACAAAGCTGAAACACTATCGAAAAATCCAGAAATCCTAAATGTTTTCCAAAGTTTCTTTCATGTCACCCATTTTCTATCTCTCTCCCCCTTTTCCACAATGACAGACGTTAAACATTATATCCAAATTGGATCTGGGAGATGCGAGCGAGAGTCTGCATCTGCTCTGAGGGACGTATACACTGAGGCGGCTGATCGTTCGAGGAGGCACTGAAAATTGTGCTGTCATGGTAGAAAATGCTGAGAGATTAATACGGCTGCATTTCACTGCCATCATCTCGCTTTCATTATCAAGTAACAAGCGCTGGGGAAAGGAAAAAAAGGAAGAAAAAACCTGTGCTTCACCGCTCAACCTGAGATGCGAGTGTGACATTATGTTGACAACAGGCATATCAATGCGAACCATTACTGTCTTTAGTAGATTGGCTTAGCTTTGTGCTGAGGTGTAATTGTGCAGCTGTCTGGCATTAGTCCTCCCAAACAAATTGGCTTGGGTAAGACTGCCTTCCAAAGCAAGAATACTCTATATGCACACAGAATGCACACAAAACCTTTTTGTTTGCTTCTAGCTTTTGACAATCGCCATTTGTGCTTTTACTTGCAAATAGTCCCAGAACATGTTAACAGTGAACTGGAAGTCATGAGATGTGTAATATTTTATGTTTTTTTTTTTTAAGAAAAGGCCAGAATTTGTCTTTCTTGTTGACTGGCCAAGACCCTCAAGGTGACAAAGTGTTGCCAACACTGTGGGAAGTCTATCAATATGCAAGATGTTGGCTTTACATCCTAATATGAGTTTAGGTCTCAGGTCTACTGAGATGTGGGGGTTGACAGTGCTAATCTATTCCTGATCATGCTTCTGTCGTGGGAGCTCCTTGGGATTTCACGCTTTGTGGCTTGATGAATGCACATGAAATGTCATTTCAGTCATCCTGTACAAAGCCCTGGGTTACATGATGCAGAAGGGCGATAGTATGTTCCCAGTACTGGGTGATCTTACTGCATGACCTGCTGGGAATCTGTATATCGCATCTACTGCAAGCTAATAAGGGTGATAAAAAGACCTCACAGCTACGCAAAACATCTGGAATTTGTTGTTTGCATTGTCCTCGAGGACGGAGAAAGTCTATCCAACACTTTGGTGCACAGAAGAGATATAAGCCAGATATTCCCGAAATCTGTTATCCCCGTAACACTTAGAGGACAACTGAGTCTCCACAAAACGACATTCATATACTGCTTTGTCATTTACCTTTTGAAAGAAATGCAATTTTGGTTTGAAGCAAACAAATGTCCTCATCTATTATCTTGTTGAAAAGGCTTTCAAAAGAGCTATAAAGTCTGCACAAGAATGTAAGAGTGGAAGACAATACAATCATTTCACAATATGTTTGAAGTTTCTTTTCATTAAACGATAGGGCAAAAGACATAAAATGTATTGTAGGTTAGCTGTAGTACCTGGTTCTGCCACCAGGCGGGGTCTCCTACTATTTAATGAGAGAAAAGACTGCAGTTTGTTTGTGTTTAATACTGTAGCGAACTGAGGAGGCGGTCGCTCAGACTACGAGCAGTTCCATGTTGGTAAGTAGAGAGCATTGGGTGGGTTTGGCTCACAAAGGCACCATGACAAGACTTCTGTGGTCATTAATGGCTTTCGACCAGACTGGTACTTTATTCGAACTGGAATCTTTTAGGATAAATTATTTATTTATTTATTTTACCTTTATTTTACCAGGTAAAAATGTTTGAGAACCAGTTTTCATTTGAATTTAAATCTAGGAACTAAACTATGTGGTTGGGCTTAGGAAAATAGCATGCATTGGTTGACACTTACACAACACTAATTATGACTAAGAAGTTAAGTTTAGACAGCAAATGTACTTGGTTAGGTTTGTGGGGTTAGGTAGAACACTTTCAACATGGCAGCATGATTGAAGCCAATCACAGTGCTTTTCACCATTTATATGACAGTATAAATAGCATTGGTGAGAGCAGGATGTGATGGTGTAAAGGGTTAAATGGAAGAATTTCAATTGGAAGGTTGGGGTTCAAATTCTCGGTAGATCCACACGATTGTTGACTTTAAGCTTGAAACACATGCTCATGTGGTGGAAATGGCATAGAAAAGATAGGGAATCTGGAAATCTTTTAAAGATCTCTACCTACTGTAGCTTTAAGCACACGGGACATGGAAGAATCATCCAACGCCCCTGTTTCACTGTCAACATTTTGCTTTATTACTACCAGTATTCAATCACTAGGGATGATAATGAATAAGTATTCATTGTTGTTGATAATTTAACAGATTAAAAATATATTAATTAAGAGTGCAAAACATGAAGGACTTGCATGTTGGTAAATGTATTGTAGATTAGCAGTAGTACCTGATTGCACCACCAGATGGAGCCTCTTACTGCTTCATACCGTAGCAACCAAAGCAGGCGTCACTCGGACTACACGCAGTTCTGTGTTGGCAAACAGAGAGCATTGTGGGGGTTTAGCTAGCAACGGGCACCATGACAAAAACTTATGTGGCGCTTAATGACCGCCGGCCATTTTATATGAACTGGAGCCTACAAGGATAACATTTCCAAACCAGCATGGGTAATTTAAACAAGCCCCCTTAATGGCAATTTGGCAAATGCCTCTTGTTCAAAAAGGCTAATTCATTTTAAAGATGAATCAATTATAGCTTGATAATGCCACTGCCTATCGGTTCTTTTTTTTATTTTATTTTAAACTGGCTAGTTACTACAGAACTTACTGCTGTTTCTGTTCAAATGGGTTAGTTCTCTCAAGATCAAGCATACATCGAACACATTGTGCACACAGAAATAATAGTCAAAGTAAATAAAATTACTGATTGAGTAGATTGGCATTAATGAAGAAAAATAAGTTAACTGGCAAACCAGATGTATGTGCCCCCTTAAAAAAATGTAATCATGTCAAAATTTTCACATACAGACAAGAACTATTATAAAGCAATGAGAAGATCACCACAAAATTACATAAATTGCTTCTTAATCTTCACATCAATATTTCTCTTGTTCTATCCTGAAGTCCTGTTAACTGTGTACCTAAGATTAAAAATCTAATGGCAAGTGTTCTACAGTACGTGCTAAGCAAATTCAAACCCCCAGGGGATAAAGCACTTTGATTAAAGTGATTGTGCAGCTGTTCCTTTGTGCAACAATTAGGCCAGAAAATTACATTTTTAGCCACTACTAATGAAACTCGCTATGTCCAGTGTTACAAATTGCGGGTGCATAGTGAGCCTGTAATGTCTTTTCATGTTACCGATGCCCTTTTTCCTGTGTAGTATAATCTTAACTCAAGGTAAAAAAATAAATAAAAGATTTTATTTTGTGGCTGGATTTGTCTGCAGTCAGCACAAGGAAAAAAACGTGGAGAAAAAAATGATCAAAGGGGTTTCTGTGACGACTTCAAGTCAGCAGTCTTTTAACAAATCAAAACATGATTAATCTCTCCCATAAAGCCTGTGGAACGGAGCCGCCTTTTTATGAATGGACCTTCAAACTCCTCAAGAGATGATTAATCAATGTCTGCTGGAGACAGAGAAAAAAACTTACATTTTCAAAGGGAAAAGTGTGACTTTTGTCAGCTTTGACTCTAATGAGTCCCTTTGTGGAAATGCAGATTACAATTAAGAGTTTTCTTTCTCTTTTTATTTTCTTCTGCCGCTGTATTCATCATCGCTACTTGACACGCATACTGTCAAAAACTATTATAAAATACAATATAAAGTGTACTTAGTAACCCAGTGTCTGACCTCAGAGAAAATACTGAGGGAAAGACTGCAGCTATGTTCACTGCTAAGGTTGACTTTTTCATGTTTTTGCAGTATAATGACACTTTTGAGTAAATCTATACATATTTATAGTCCAGCATGCATTCAAGGAAGCTATTTCCAGTTGGTCTACGCACCATGAGATAAAACCAGGTGTACTGTTTCGATCTCTGAGTCTTCACCCACCGGACAGGGCAGCAGTTTCAGACCGGTTAGCGAAGCGACGTGAAATGTAAATTCGGAAATCTTACTTTCAAAGCAGCTCCGAGCATTAAGGAACGGCAAACTGCTCCTATGAAAGTTTGATTCCAGCCCCGCTGCCGGTAATCCCTTTCTCATCACTCCCTTTGAACGCTTTCGGTGCAGTTAAAAGAGGAACAATCGATAATGAACTGAATCTGGCCACATTAGAGCCCCCATCTGGGATATGAATGTTCTCTTGCCCCCATAAATCCATAACATCATGGGTGAAATGCAGTGACAGAGCTAAAGAGAGAACATGTTCTCAGTGCAGCTGAGGGCCGTTTTTTGTGTGCGTGTGTTTTTTTTTTTCCTTTACAAACTGAAAACAATACAGCACTCTCCTCCATTTAGGAATCCATCGGTATCCATCCACTGAGCCCACCATTATCCTGCCGTCAATGTCATTCAGAGGTGTCATCTCAATGTGGAACCGTCTCAGGAGGATGACTGAAATCTAACTACATTTTTCCCTCAACTCAAATGCCACCGTGTGAATTAACTTAATAATACAACATTAGAACACAAAAGGCATGCTCTCCTTTGCGGCGATAATTTCTCCTATGGCTTTCCCCCTTTTGTCGACTCCGCTCACGTGTGCCCTGTTCCCTCACCTGTTTCCAGTGGGGTCATATTCCACCTCAGTTAATTGAGTAATTAAATATTTTTATATCCGTGCTCACGCGGGTGGGGACAGCCATATAAATACTGTAATAACAGGGCAGACTTTCTGCTTTGAAGGTCAAGCTCGTGGCACAGACTTCTGTCTGCCCCTTAAATATTTCATCACTTCAAAATGAAAAATACTACATCCAATTCAAACATACCTGCAAGTCATTCGCAGAGGCTTTTAGATGCGATGTTTATAATATACGCAGGGTTGAGTTTTCTCTCCCCGTTTCTTTCATCTTGTTGAGATTGTTTGTGTTCCTCTACGATCCTTGAAATAGAGACGTGATTCATCAGCGGTAATGACTGAAATGCACTGGATCGCATTAAGGTGACTCTAGTTTACAGGTGACCTGAATCAGCCAGCTTTGATTAGCAAAACAGGACATAAAATAAAAGGAGAAAAAAAGTCTGCATCCATTATAAGGCAGCAGCTAATGATTATTCATTGTGGATTAATCTTTTTTTGAATTAAGCAATTAATTGTTTGGTTCGGTGTTTGTAAAATGTCAGCTGTTAAAAAGGCTAACACAATGTCTCAGTGTTACCAAGGTGACATCTCCAAATGCTTTGTTTTGCCTACTAAAATTAAATATATTCAATTTACTCGTACAGAAGACCAAGAAAACTATAAATATTCAAAATGGGAAGTTGCATTTGTGGCACATTTTTTAAGACAATTATAACGCAGCATAAATAGACAAACAAGGAGTCTGTAGCTGATCAGAGATTAAATTCAGAGATCACCAAAGTTCACAGAGATTTTAAATGACTGCACAGAAATGCAGAACAAGCTGCTGTTGACACATTTCACCTTGAATGTAAAATAAAACGGGTGGTTCTAGAGAAAAAATGTCAAAAG
>OMNN01053013.1:0-11804 GCA_900302755.1 Chromis chromis
TTTATGTTGCTGCTAATGTATGAGTAATAATTTATTATGTTAAATTGAAATCATTGTGCTTGATTGTCCAGACAGCCTTTTACACTTGTGCAACATGATGTTGCTTCGTTATACTCTCCCTTGCCTTCATCGCATCTGTAAAATCTCTTAGGAGGATTGCCTTTTATTTCAGATTGTCTGTTTTATTAAGTTTATTAAGTTATTTCAAGAAGAGAAGATCTGATCTTATTTCTTAGAGCTGTTTTTTTATGTAATCAATGAGCTATGGGGAAGCTAGCCTTTTCCCACTGTAAAGCTGGCGAAGCAGGATATTTTCATAAACCTTAAAATGTCTTGTTTTTCTAAAGCATTGTACTATAATTATAAATAGATTTGTGGCCAATGGAGTGGTTGGAAGACATGCATGAGTTATGATACATTAGGATTTTTCTCTTTTTTTAAACAGGGATTTTGCTCAGACTTGCATCCAGAACAACAGGGCTTTATAGGCTAACTAAATAAAAGTAAGGAGCATTTTATGATTTTTGCAAGTTGTGCCATGACATACATTATGTACTCTTCACTAACTCCAGCGATTGCCAGTGGCACTGTATTGATGTGAAACTTGATTTTTGGGTGCAGCGTGTTGTAGATCTTCAGGTTGAGCATTTAGGGAGGCTGAAAACTTAAGCCGGAATGAAAGGGAATGAGCTTCTAGTAGAAGCGTACTCTTGAGAAAGGGCAGCACACGGAGGTGAGAGTGAATCTGTTTTAGGTGAAAGTATGTAAGACAAAAACTAGACACTTTATACACTAACAAGACACATACCAGACTAACGGTACAGAGGCTACAGATCAGCTTTGACAGCTTCTGGAGACACATTTAACAAATCGCAACATGATGATTACAGGCTTTGGTATTCTGGGCTCTTCAGTCAACTCACCAACTTCTACAGATATTCCTCAAATGACGTCAGGTGTTCATGATACCACAAAAGAGCAGTTTTCCTGCAGAGGAACCTCAAACTAACACCGTGACCTTACAGTCAATCAACAACATACCTACAAACTCTGAACTGACATTTCTCTTGAACTGACATTTCTCTTTTCTCTGTCTTCTTTCTCTACACTTTCTCTATTTCTCTCTCCATCTATTTATCTGCCTTTTCTCCTTATCTTTCTCTTGGGAGAACTTTAATAATGTTTGTCTGCAGCTGTGTGGTATATTTGTCTTGTGATCTCGCATCCTCTCGGCCCCTTTCCCCAACTCATATGTAACCTCTAGCAATTAGTTTCAAGTGAAGATATTCCTTAGTGCTTTCTGATGTTTGTGTGCAATATTTCCTCTACCCATATGACAAATCTAATGTAAGAGGAACCACTACTAAAGAACAAACATTCAAAAACGACCACAATAAAATCTGTTGTGAAAAAATAAGGATTGGTGTTTTTGTTTTGTTTTTTATCTGTGGATGACCAGGAGAAAAATATGGAATGAAACAAAGTTGAATGAATATGATTTATGTAGGGAAAAGAAACATGAGATTAATAATGCAATCATTCTAACCTTTATTTCACAAAAATTCAACTTGGATCCTTTTTCATGAGTTGCTTCCCCTGCCATTGTTAATGATGCTAACACTTTCCAATTAGCACTAAGTTCAGCGGAGGCTAATGGAAATATTAGTTTTACTGGTATTTTATCATAAAGTATTTGACAAACACTTTATCTGATGATTTTGCAAGATGAAATGAGACCTCTAAATGTCATAAGAGCTTCAGTAGAAGGCAACTGGACTTCTCTTTTTGGTTCTTGAAGATATTTTACCTCTCATCCAAGAGGCCTCTTCAGATCTAACTGAGTTATGGGGAGTTTCAGATTTACTATATTGTCAACCCAGCTCACATGGCTAATGGCCCATTAACAATCCCAGATTAGGTGAATGGTTGTGAAACTGCCAAGTTACAGATGAATCAAGGTATTAAATTTTATGGGGAGAGCCTATATGTACCTGATAAGTGGTGTCATAGATCCCCTTCTCTGTTTAAAGATGGTTGTTCCAGTTTAACATAGATGGTGGACATCTGTGTTTAGCATGGTATGTGAGTCTTGGATCGTTAATAGGCTATTACCCATGTGAATTGGCGGTGACAATATATATGTAGAACTCTCAGCAGGAACTGAACCATCTTTCTTGTAAGAGAGATGAAACATCTTTAGGAACCAAGAAGCCCAGTTTCTTTCTAATGAGGGTTTTAGAATAGCCATGACCTGGATGACTGAGAAGGGAAACAAACATATCTAGTTTTATTCAGAATTCATCCTGAGGAGGAAACGACTGACCGTTTCAAATGTCATGGCAGTCTATCTAATACTTGTGGAGACATGTCGCTCAAACAAAATACTTTAATGTTGACACCAGAGAAACCGCAAAAGAATCATCACCATCAGTATGTTCATCCTCTATGGACCATAAATGCTATTTTATATTTTAGAGGATAAGTTACTAATTTTACATGCTAGAGAGAATATATGAAAGGTCGGGATCATTATCAAGGTAGTTAGGATTCATCCTCTGAGGACCATGGACCTCTTTAATTTTATGCCAATCCATCCAATAGCTGGACATTAAACAATGTGGTGGCACTAAAAGAAAAGTCAGGGTTTCACTTAAGTCAGCTGGCTTTTTTCCTATGGGGACCATGACTGTCAATCTTTGTGAAACATTTACCAAAGTGGTGAACAGAAACCATTTTGACAGTTATGTGTACAAATATGTTATCTTTGATTTAGTAGAATTTGACCTTGTGTCTTACCGACTGTGTTTGTTGGTATTTCCCATCAAGTACGAGTTTAAAACGTGATTTTTGGACATTGGCCTCACCTACCTCAGATAAGTCTAAATCTATGGTCGTCAATCAGAAACAGAAATCCCTAACTGGCTCCATATAAACTCCCCTATAATAATACAGAACAGAATTGTAGCTGCCATGGTAAAGTCATGTGCTCATGGTGAAGTGATCAGCTTTAAGTGACATTGTGACCCAGGAGGGAAATTGCTTCTTTTGGCCTCCTTGGTGACAAACGTCCCTGAGAGGCTGACAGGATTGAGGAGGGATTTATGTTCCCAAGAGAGACACACAGTGTAGACAGACTGGAGGTTCAGTTTTACTGGTTTAGTCTTAGCTGATGTAAAAAGAGCTGTATGTGAGCATTTTAACTTAGCTTAAATTTCGTAGTGTGTAGTTTATCTCTGTGTGGAAATAGTATGAATATTTGTAACCATGGTAGTAGCTCTGGAGATGGCACTGCTGGTTTTCTGCGACACCACATCGATCAAAGCTGAAAATATCACAATATTTGGATTGATATAAAATTTTGGACAGACATTTTGTGGTCCCCAGATCATGTATGTGACAGAATTTGGGGATCTCCAGACTTTTCATCTAGCCGTATGTAGCAGATTCACATTTCAGGCTTTTAGTGACATAACTAGACAACTGCATTGATTTCCATGAAATCTGGTGGACATTAATGATCCCCTCAGGATGAATTGCTGAACTTTTGACCATCACCGGGTCATTGTTGTTTTTGCAATGTTGCACTTTGCATTTAGTGCTACTTAGAACATATTTAAAATGTATATTTCCAAACTAAAATAGTAAAAACGTTAGGCACTAATCCCACTAAAAATGAGCAAACTCTGGACATAGTATAAGAGAAAAAGAAGGAGACATTACTTTTGATCCATCAGTGTGTGCAAACAAGCATTGATAAGAATCACTTAAACTCTAAAATGTCACAGAAATAAACAAATAAAAAGCACTTCATCAAGGTGTGCAAAGTAAAAACAGCTGAACTAAGTTTCTTGAATAATCCCTGGGGCTAAATTTGTCCTCTGCATTTCATTTGGCTCTTAAGGAGCAGTCATATCTCAGCGCCTGTGAAGCAGCTCATCAATAGTAATATTACCTAAATGCATAACAATGCATATGTGTTATGTTTTCGTATCAGAAGCGAACACCTGCATTGAAAGAAGATGTAAATTGGTTGCAGTAAGCATCGGCTTGAACCAAGACAATGCTGCAAAGCTGCAGTGCTAAGCCACCTCTCCTACCTCTAATGCACAGGAAAAAGTAAAGACAAAAATATAACAAATGAATAAAATATATGCAGCTCGTATTAAATAAATGTTTAAGCATATATGAAATAAGAAATATGTTAGAGGGATATAAAAAATAGAGAAATAACGTGAATTTAGAGGATATATTTAGCTGTTCCTGCATGTAGTGAACTGATGGGTGTCTCTGATCAGACGCCCCAGGGATACTGACTGAGGAAGCAGCGAACACCAAGAAGCAGCACAGCAGCTCAAGGTAATAGGACATGTCTCCACGATTCAGCATCCTTTTGTTGTACAGTGGGGGACCACAGCTCCACACGTTTGATGTCTCTCAGCAAGTGAACACTGTGCTCGTGAGCCCGGCTCTCAGCGCTATTTTAGCAAATACAAAGCACACCAGTAAGTGGAAAGCTTTTATATTTCCTTCCATATATGATTACAATAATCAACACAAGTTATGCAAATGAGAGAGCGTCCCTGCTATTTCTCCCACCCCAGCAGGCAGCCACAGGCATTCATGTTTTAGTAGAAAATCATTCAGTGGGTGAACAGGTCTGCATATCAATGTACATCAGGAGTCTTGCTACAGTTAGAGGCTAACCTATTTAATTGTCTTTCAAGGACAGTGGCTTTGTAACTGTGGCACAGCCAGTCTATCACAGTAATCAGTAACAGCTGTTTTTTTTCTGTTCCAAAACTGTTTCAGTGGGGACATTTATTAATGATGATGGGACACCCCAGGCACTTTCCAAACCAAAGGGAAGTGCACACAGGGATAAATCAAAGAAGATGTAAGAGCCACTATCTGCCGGCAGAACCTGGCTGTTTGTCAGGGGAAATCAGAGTCTGAGTGCTAAAATGGAACCTCTACAAACAGTTTCCTGTTGATTGTTACATTATTGGAGTAGCTTAATGTGAGCTGCAACCACACAACACTCAACCTGTAGCTACAAATGAGCTATATGTAGGAGGACAGTTTTTAAATCCATGCAAACATACATATGCAGAAAGAACCCCGCTGAGACACATACACCTTGCAGGATACCATAAATTATCCAAGGCCCTGTGTCTGATTGGCTGAGCAAGCAATCTCAGCTGGATGGGCTGAGATCGTGTTGCTAAGGCAACAGCGGGGAACCTCCCTGTCCCAGCCCTATTTTTTCTGTGCAAGACTGTCTGTCTTGTAGGAGTTTATATAGGATGCACCTTAATTGCTGGAATTAATTTTTTAAAACTTACATACAGCTTAGGCCACTTTTCCAAATGGCCTTAATTTGAGACATTTTCCCACTTTTGTCTGCCCTCTGCCTGCAGTGGAAAATCACATCTGACCACTAATGCCTGTATGAAAAAATACATTATATTACTTTATGTACAATGAACTTAACGCCTGCATGCTGTGTACATAAACATTTTATGATCAAGATCTGAGTTTTTAACAAGCATCAAATGTATTTCACACTATTAAAAATACTGCAATCATAAGGAGCCAGATTGTATCTAATTTCATTTTAAATAAACATGTCACAGGAAAAATGCAACAGAATGCTCTTCTCTGGAAGCAAGTCCTTTGTTATGTAATGCTGTGTAGGTCAATGGGTACACTAACTAGTGGCAGGATGTGGAGCCTACTGCAGCCTTCTACAGTATGGAAAAGTAATCGATGAATGCACAACATTTATAATAAAACAAGGCTTAATTATAACCTAATTGTTATCCTCTATTTATTTTTTCCATCATGACAGTGACTGCCTATGCAGTGATTTGGAAATTGTAATATAAATTATAGCTTCTTTTTCCCCCACAAAATTGTATTGTATTATGTATGCCAAACCACAGCTGTGGCATTAAGCAGATCACTGATCATAAAGAAATATTTAACAGTACTATTTTGTTGTTGTTGTTTTGTTTTTCAGCATTTAACCAGTAAATCTCTCAACATTCATTGTCTGCTTTACAATAGGATTTGGGCATCACTGCAATGGATTAAACAGTCATTTTTCATTAAAACAGAGTAAAGGTAAGAGGGTGACAATTTTGAACAGTTACATTCTTCATCTATGTTTCATTCACACACATACACATATGTTTCATATATGTTTTGGATGTGGCTTTATGTGCCTGATATGAAGTTCAAGCCCAGTTGCTGTGCCTGTATATTCACTTTCTGTGCCATGGGGCATTGTATGCAAATGCTTGTTTTCCAATATTACAACACACTCTGAGGATTCTAAATCATTTAGAAGATCTGGTAAAAAAAAAAAAAAAAAGTAGTTTGAAACAGGAGAAATCCTTTTACAGAAGTCCATATATACATGCTAAGCTTTATCTGAATTATATTCAATTTAGTTTAGCACTTCAAAGGTTGCATGTCAAGCAGACCTGAAATCATTTTCATTTATAAACAAAGACTGGCAACAAGTCTGATTGCAGGAGTTATTAGCATTCATAAGGAGTTATGAATTATGGAACAGTATGCCTTTCCATGTTTGTTGATTATTCACTATGCTGTAACATTGCAGCAATGCAATATTTGAATGCTGTATCAGTAGTTTAACTGGAGCATATATTTATTATTTATATACATAAATAAAATAAAACTAAATCTATGTATTTTTGCCTTAAAGAAAACAAACTACTAACATGTAAAAAGCATGAGTTTGGGGGGAGGGTATATGAATTTAAAGACTAAACAGAAAGAAAATCTACAAAGTCCTACAGGATCATTAATATTTTACATTTCTTGTCTCATATTTGGCATACATCATTGTTATTTGTAGTAGTAGTAGCAGTAGAGGTAGTACACATATTGCAAATTACAGTGCTTCAGATGGCAGCAAAAAAAAATATATATATATTAGAAATGTTGCACAGTACAACAGCACCACCTGGAGGTTAACAGATGGATATGTTTTTTGTCTGCTGTGTTTATCAGTAATTAAATGCATTTATTATTTCTGGCGAATAAAACACGTGGAATAAAAATAAACAGAGCTACATGCTGCTGAGAAAAACTATTAATGATGTAGAGTTTTTAAGTTACTCTACTTCTGTGCCGGAGCACAGGACGGCGCCATATTGGATGATACCAACTGCAAACTGCGTTTTACGGAAACAAAAACAAATAGCTAGTCATATTGTCAGTTTCATTTGAATGTATTTACAGTGTGCCAGAATATTTAATAATATGGTTACGTTTTCTGGGCGGTAATTCGCGTTTTAAAACTCTATAACAAATCCAATAATGTCCCCCTCCGGTTTCATTGTCATAGTACAGTCAGTGGGCAACATGGCGCTGGGGAGACTTGGTAAATGTTGTCGGTCGTTGCTATATGAATCACATAAAGGAGTGTTTAGTGGTGGCTTACGGCCAGGCTGGATTGAAAGCTGCATAGGAGGTAAGACAGAGAAAACTTATCCACAAGTGTCACGTCTGATACACCAGTGACAACAAAAGCTGACCGGTTTCCAGTCAGAGAGAAGCTAGCAGCGTGTAAACAATCCACACGTGAACGTACATCAGTTACTTTAATGAAAGTCTGTTGAGTTTACAGTAAAAATCCACTAAAACCTGACTTAGCTGAGTGTGCAAGAATGTGGCCAAAGTCTTTGCATTTTAAGCCAAGTAAGTATTAGTTATCCAGCTAAGTTACGATGTTAGAAACTGAGAGGAGCAAGCCTGTCTGAAAACATATCATGCATAAACCATGCTAATAATAATTACCCCACTACGTTTTTCTCTGCAGCTAAAAGGCATCTGTTGTCAGAAGATGTTATCAAACTGCAAGACTTCCAGCAGAAGAAGCTAGCTGTGGCTCACCTTGTCACTGGATCGAAAGGTGGAGTACAAAGCAGCACGATATAGGGGGGGATGATTTTTATATTTCTGTGATATATATTGTAATATGAAAACCTACAGATGATTGATAGAAGTTATTACTGTAGCATCTTTGGGGTGATGTTGTAGGGGAGTGCATCTGCATTGAAGAAATGATTATAAAAGTACAGTTTAAAAGAGTTCTCATGTGTTATAACACTGGCAAAATCATCCAAAATAGTTTTTTTGTTGTTGCTATAAACCGTACTGAGATCTGGCTTTTCACATTTCATACAGAGCCTTGTGGTGCTGATTTAAATGATCAGATTAGTCGCTTTGCCTCATGCAATGCAAGACATTGCCGACAGAATACCTAATTTTGTGTTTTCAACCAGATCTTCCTTTTCAGGGTTTCTCTCCCGTTTCTCACTCATTTTGATGTGGAGCCTAGATGTTGAAAAACTCTGTCTCAAAAAATAAAGTTTAAAGCAAAAACACAGTGCAACCAAGAACTCTTAAATCAGACTAAATTATGTTCTGTCAGGAAGATTTCTCTTGTCATAGCCATGAAAAATTACAACTGTGTTAGTTTCCTGTATCAAGCGGTAAAAAAAAAAGTAACCTTACTTCACATTGCACCTACACACAGTGCAATGTTGGTGCTAAAACAATTTATTATGCAGCCCTAGTGGAGCAGCGTTTGTCACTGGCGCTTTTATTTCAGCTGTAGTTTCATGTTTTTTTTTGTTGTTGTGTAATTTTGCAGGAAATTTTATTGAGCTATTCAACCAGAAGCTACAAAGGAATGAGCTGATTCTACGAGATGAACTGAAGCTTCTCCTTCACCTGTGCCAGTCTGCAGATGACATGCTGATAGCCAGAGATGCCATCTACAGGTACACTGCATCCTTTAGTGACAGTTTTAAAACTATGCAAGGCCTTTTGCTCTTCACAATCATTTTCTCTCACAGGGCATAAAAACTATCATTATGTATCAAATATCTGAACTGCAACTAGATGATTCTGTAATTTGCAATTCAAGGTATCACACAGAGAACCGGAACTTGATGTATGGAGACTTCAAGTTTGGTCCCCTCTTCATGAGACTATGCTATGAGTTGGGTCTGGAGGGCTTAGCTGCTGCAACACTTACAGATACGGTAAATATTACATGAAACAAAGCTGTGATTATTGACAAAGTGCCAAGTGTCAAACAACAATATGAACACAGATATTTTAATAAGAGTTGACTTGAATTGATGTTTCATCTCACTTGTCTTAACAGAATATGAAAGGATTTTTCAACGACACAACCTCCTTTAACATTGCCATAGATATGTTATTCATGAAAGGCTCCTATGAAAGTAAGTGACAAATTAACCTTTGTGTGTTTTGTTTCTCTGGAGTTATTATAACATGTACACAATGATCCAATCTTTGGCTATTTGCAGGTGCTCTGGAAGTACTAAGAAACATGAAGAACCAAGGTTTATCATTCAACAAAGACACACTGACACTGGCGACTGGCACCTGCTATAAGCTGGTAATATTTAAAATAGCCAGTCGACAGTTTTAATGTAATTTAACATTGCAGCCCCCAGACTTTTATTTGTTTAGAGTTTATGTTTGCAAGTGTTTGCTATGAACTGATGTCCTTTTTTGTGTTGGTCAGAACACAGCAGAGGCCTACAGGATCTGCAATGCTCTGCTAGAAGAGGAAAAGACCAAAGGGAACTTCATCCCCAGACATGCTTACTGCTTTGCTGTCGCATTAGCGCTTCGACGGGTGAGTTATATATTCTTCATCTATTCCTTTCATGCATGCAGAAAAATGTGGAGAATGTTGAAATATTGTCTGTTTTCTTCTCTTTGTTTCAGAATGATCTAGAAACGGCACAGTCATTGTATTCACAAATTATGAGCACTGACGGCAGATTATGCCAGAATTTTAAGGTAAAGGTGGAGCACTGCAATTGTAGCATCCATTGTTTTTTTGCAGTGGTGCAGTGGTTGATGCATTTTTTATTGTGTTTTAGGTTGTAATATTAGCGATGTCAGGAGAAGTGACAGATGCCGTTTCCGTCTTATCAGCAGCTTTGTTGCCTAAAAGCCCTTATTTTGTGAAAAAGCTTGAATTTTCACAGGAGGTGGTAAGTGAAACACACGTACTAGAATGTGATTAAGTATTTAAACATATTCCTGCAATTATTTAATGCTTACATCCAAAGGGGAGGGGTGCTGATACATTTCTATATATTCTTTTTGAGAACAGAACCAGTTAGTTAATACAAGTTCTAGAGTTTGATATGTAAATCACTGCTTTGAAAGAGTTGATTCTGAGGCCTCTTGTGTCCTGTATCAGGTGGATTTGCTCCGTTTGCGGAGTGAGGACAGACCACACATGATGAAAGTGGAGCAGACAGTGACTCAGCTTGAACGAGCCGGCCAGGTGACTCAGCAGACCCTCGATGACATGCTGTGCCGAACGCCCACAGGGAAGAGGAAACCGATGATGATAATGGAGGAGAGGAAGACCAGCCGAAGGACTCTAAAGCCTCTACAGTCCAATCTGCTGTCAGAGTGAAGCCAGAGTTGGTCATTTAAACACTGTGACTTTGGCTACAGATGATTTTGTCACTAAAGATGCACCAATATGGAATTTCAGGGCTGTTACCAATAAGTCATAACTCTCTGCTCATTTTTGCTGATACAGATACGAGATCCTACAGTGCTGATCTTACGAATGCAAAATGTGATAGGAAAAATACTTTTAAAGGGATCCGTGTTGGAATTTAGTGGCCAAGTTGCAGATAGCAACCAACTGAATCCTCCTCCCTCGCCACTCTACCTCACTTTAAACACTATGTCCTTCCTATCCTTGAACGGAATGCTACTTAACTTGAAGCAACTTCATCTAAATGGGTCTAGCTTTCTTTGTAAGAGTCTCACTAGGAGGTATTGAGTTGTTTGGGAGGAGTGTGTTGTGTACATATAAGCGTTTGAATGAGTGATTTAAACTTTATCACATATTTAATAATAAAATGAATCTCAAATTTGCTTTTTTGTTCTGGGGTTTGGTAAAACCTGATTATTCTGTTCTGTTTTTCAAAGGGACGCTCTTGATGTAGAATGTGACACTCACAGTATACAGAGGAAGCACAGAGTGTTACATGGTCTTTCATTAGACACTCTTAGACTTTTACAGTCACAGATCTTTTAAACACCACACATTCACTTTGAAATCTTCTTGATTTATCCATTAGCTTTGAAAATGTATGGTTACAGAGTGATATAATCATAGACTGGCGTTTCACTGTGTCATCTCTCCAGTAGTCGCCCACGGTTGATGCCTCCTATATTATGATTAAATAATTTGAGTCACCCAGTCAAGTATTTTTCTGAAAAACATAAACCCAGAGATTTTTTGAAAAGCCGTGAATGTCATTTTAAAACACCTCTGCACTGAAGATGTTTTCATAATCCTCAAGGCCTCATCAAAAATAATACTCTGAACCAAAGTTAAAAGTTTTTCTACCTCATATTTTTCCATAATGATGTCTCATTACAATAATTTATATTTTCTTACAAAACAAACAAGGAGCCACATCATTTCTGGCTACCTGAATACAAAATATGTGATTGCTGGATTATTACAAGATTGCAGATGATTCATATGGAAGTATTACGTGGAGAAAATTGAATGTGTGCAAATACTGATTTCTTAGAAATTAAGAAAAGAAATGAATCAATCAGACTCTATTTGTACAGCACTTTTCATACAAATACAATGTAAAGCAAAGTGCTTTACAGAGCAAACAGCTAAACAACAAACCTCTTCTCCCAGCCATGAATGATTGTTACAAATGAAGGATAAAAAAAAAAAA